>CAJNJA010009465.1:0-14778 GCA_905231915.1 Symbiodinium necroappetens | reverse complement strand
GCACGAAGTAAGCGCCTCACCCCCCAGGAAACAGGTTGTGAGCTCCTTTTTTGTATACTTACACTAAGGCACCCTAAGGAATAAAATCTAGGTAAGTATTTAGGCTCCTATAAGATACCTGTAACCCCAAACCCCACAAAATAGTAGGTTATGACCCCTTAATCATAGGGTCTAACCCTTGAAACGTTAGGTCTTTGGATTCCTAAACCCTGAACCCTCCACCCTTAACCCCTTTAGGCTCCTATAATGTAGGATTTAGGGTTCCGGGTTTCAGGAGCCCCGTGCGCTAAAACCTCAGCATTAGATCTTGTGGCTTTGAGGGTTCGAGGCTTCCAACTTAGGCGCTTCGGATTCAGAGTTTTAGGGTTAGGGGTTTAGGAATTAGGGATTAGGGTGGCTTTGAGGGTTCAGGGCGGCACGGTCGAACGGTCAAACTAGTCCCGATGGCTTTGAGAGATTTGGGGGGCCTACTTTAAGCAGGGCTTAGGCTTTTGGGTTTACAGTTTGACCACAAGTTTTCACCCGGTAGGTATATTTCAATTTACAATTTTGGCACACATCCCCAAAACCCAAGCCCTAAACCCAAAACCCTAAACCCTAAACTTGTGCTGCTTGGGTGGCCTTAAAGATTGGGGGAAGAGGGCTCGAAAGATGGTCCGGTTTTAGAGTTTAGGGCTTAGGTTTTAGGGGGGTTAGGGTTTAGGGTCTAGGTTTGTGTTTGGGTTTAGGGGTTTTATATTTTTTGTTTTTTTTTGGGGGGTCAGGGTTTAGGGTTTAGGGTTTCGTCTTTTAGGTTTAGGTTTTAGGGTCTAGGTGTGATTTCCAGGGCTCTGTTCAGCTATGGGTGATTGAGATCCCAAATAAGCCGAACTGCAATCCGTACTGAAACCCTTCGTTTAAAGGAAACTACGGGTGGGGAGCTTAGGGTATATAAGGCTTCTATATGGCTTCTATAAGGTATATAGAACTTCTATAAGGCTCCTATAACGGTAACTATCCACCTGCAAACGTCCTAGATTCGCCCCGGAGCCGTGCAACCTCAGCTCTTCAACTCCAAAGCCTTATAAACCTGTAGAAATACCCAGAGAGCCCAATACCCCTGAATTAAGCAATATAGCTTAAATCATAATATTAAGGCCCCTATAATTGAAGTTATATTCCTTATTTAAAGGGTATTGGGCTCTCTGGGTACTCTGACGCGACACCACTAAAGAAACCAACCCTGCGGGGGCAGCGGCAGCCGTAGCCGCAGTCACAGTCGCAGCAGTAGCAGCAGTAGCAACAGCAGGAGGAGGAGTATAGCCCTACAAACCCTAAACCCGAAAACCCTAAGCCCTAAAAACCTAATTAAACCCTAAAGCCCTAAAGCCCTATAAACCCTAAACCCTAAAGTGTCACGCAACACCAGTGATAAGAGCACTATAGGACGCGATGGAACAACCGAGCCCGAGACTCGTAAACCCTAAAACCCTAAAGCCTAAAACCCCAAAGCCTAACGCCTAAAACCCTAAAACCCCAAGCCCTAAACCCAAAGCCCCTAAACCCTAAAGCCCTAAACCCTAAAGCCCCAAAGCTCTAAACCCTATAAACCCTAAGCCCTAAAACCCTAAGCCCTAAACCCTATAAACCCTAAAGCCCTAAAACCCTAAACTCTAAAACCCTAAAGCCCTAAAGCCCTAAACAATAAAACCCTAAACCCTTAAAACCTAAAGCCCCAAAGCCCTAAACCCTAAACCCTACCTAAACCCCCCAACTACTCTCTAATATTCCCTAAATACCCACTATTAAGGACCATCAGGGCTCTATTAAAGGCCACTTGGGGGGTCCTGGTAGACCCTAAAGCCCTATAAACCCTAAACCCTAAAATCCTAAACCTTATAAACCCTATAAACCCTAAACCCTACAACCCTAAAGCCCTATAAACCCTATATGCCCTATAGACCCTAAAGCCCTATAAACCCGAAACCCATTTTTCCTGGCCATGGCCGCCGGGATCCCCTCGGCAGTAGCCACCTCGACGGCCTTTCGCAGCAAGGAGTTTTGGAATTTACTGTTGATGGTAGAAATCCTGCATTACCTTAAGGGTTTAGGGTTTAGGGTTTAAAATTTAGGGTTTATGGTTTAGGGGGCCCTAAACTATAGGAATTATGGTACATTCCTTATTTTGGGTAATGCAGGACATATACCATCAACCGTAGGGCTCGAACCTGTAACCGAAAAGAGCTACCTTTTAAAGGAACTGTATATATAGAAACCCAAAAAAAAGCACCCCAAAAAGGTAGGTCTTTTCGGCTACAGGAAGGCCTTATGCAAAGTTTACATAGAACCTATTTAAGTTGGCAATCTTCGGGACCGGTCCGTGGGGTGGAGATCCTCGCAGCTAGGAGTCTTCTAGGGATGCATTCTTCGCAATCAATTTAGGGTTTAGGGGTCTAGGGTTTAGGGCTTATAGGGTATAGGGCCCGGTCTTTAAACCTTACTAACTCTTATTGAACCGTGTTTGAAATTGGAGAAACACTAGCGCCGCCCTCAAAAAATCGTATTACTCCTATCAATAAAACCAACCACGGCCAGTGAGACAGCAACAACTTTTTTTGCTCGCTTTAAAGCATGACTATGGTTTATTGAGTTTATTGACAATGTGCCCGATAGGGCGCAGCCGAGATCAATGGTGAAGATGCTTGATGCTTATCGCTGGAAACTCTCAAACATTCAACAAGGGGGGGAGCCCGGCTACAACCACCCGTCGAATCCCAGACCCTAAACCCTAAACTCCAACGTGTGAGGTGCCTGCTGCGCGAGCTCCGGCGACTGGAACTTGGCGAAACCACCGCGGAGTTTTGAGTTGGCCTGACTTGGAGGTTCGGTACTAGGCTTTAGGGGTTTAGGGTTGAGGGTTTGGGGTTGGAATTGGGGTCATCATTAGGGTAACTATAGCACTTATGACCCACGCTAGGGGACTTATCACTCCATTTATAACTACCCATGAACCTTCAAGTGAAGGAGCGAAACTCAGCTACTGGATTTGCAACGGATGTCAAGGGGTCTCACGGTTTCGTGGGTCTTCCAGGGTTTTAAATGGAGTTTGAAGGGCTTCAAAGCAAAGGTTCTTTGGATTTTCAAAGGCTTGGGTTTAAGGTTGGGGAGTCTTTTGGGATTGGCTTCAGGGTGTGTAGAGGTCCGTATTGCAGCGAGTGCTTTCTCACATACCTGAAATGGAACCTTAATTTATGCGTGGCTCCAGACCACTCAACGTTTGCATCTGCACTTATCCGCTGTCTTCTCCACTCTTCCAAGCTGTAGTTGCCCAGGTTGCCGTACTGGACCTTGATCCACTCCAGCAGGCGACTGTCTTTGTCGCTGTCGGCGCCGGCCATGGCTCCAGGACTACAGGTAGCTTTTCTACGCTTTCAGGGAGTCTTTCTACGCTCTCGAGCTGCATAAACAGCCACCGGACCACTGTTTGCTGCGTGGCCAACGCTGAAAGGGAAACAGCTCACGCAGCTCTCCTGCGACCTGTCGCTGCCCCACTGCTGCTTCTGTCACTCCTCATCGTGGAGTAGAGCAGATAATGGCGAACTGTACGCAGATGGACGAGTTTGCAATTGCCATCGCTCTTGTGACGGATGCTAGAACGGAAAGCCTGCGTTTCCTCCAAGCCTGTGCCTTATGCCAAGCCTGAACCCTCAGCCCTCATCTGTGAACCCTCATCTCTCAACCCCACACCGTCTTGAATATCTCATAACCAAAGCCCCAAACCACATACCATTGACCCCCAAACTTAATATTGGCGTCGGAATACCTAGAAACAGTATCCCCTTACAGCGTACCCCAGCTTCTACTGAATAGTCCCCAATATGCCAACAGTACGTAAACCCTAAACCCTACCCCAAGCCCAATCGTAACTGTTCAATACCATCCCAAAACCCTAAACCCTAAAACCCCTAAAAACCCTAGAACCCTAAAACCCCAAAAAAACCCTAAAAACCCTAAAACCCTAAACCCCTATAATTCAATTCTGCCTCCGACCGTCAGTCTGAAATCAACAGCCTGGAACCTCGCCGGTGAACTCGAAGCCTTTAGCTAGGTTTCGTGATTTAGGGTTTAGGGTTTAAGGTTTAGGGGTTTAGGGGTTTAGGGGTTTAGGGTTTAGGGGTTTAGGGCAACTAGAACCCGTTCATCGACGGAAATCCAGTATGAAGCATATTAAGGGTGCCACACTTACTTGTAGTTAGGGGTCTTTTACGAACCCACTTTACAAATTATCCCACGTCCCTAGCAAACCCTAGACCCTACCTAAACCCCCGAAAGTAGGTAAACTAATGGCCCAAATACCTAGAAAAGGCGGTTATTCTACCATACTTTTGGGGGGGGTCCACCCTAAACCCTAAGCCCTAAACCCTGATACCCTTAGCCCCGTCTTTGCAGATCCGGAAGGGGACCCCTAAACCCTAAACCCTAAAGGGGCCTTGAACGCCACAAAACCTTGTTGTTGAGCATAGAAATTATGGAGCGACTCCTGCGGCTTTGTTTGTTTAGGGGTTTAGGGGTTTAGGGTTTAGGGGTTTAGGGTTTAGAGTTCAGGGGTTTAGGGGTTTAGGGGTTTAGGGGTTAGGGGTTCAGATTTAGGGTTTGGGGGTTTAGGGTCTATAGGGTTTAGGGTGCCGGCACCATTTCTTCTAGAAGTGGTATTTGATGTTGATACTCTTTGAAGGTGCGTTTGAGGTATTTAAAGGTTTCGGGTTTCGGTGTCCTTTTGCATGGACGTGCTTTTTCGGGTTTCGACCTCGATCTTGCTTAAAGGTGTGTTTTGGATTTTGAAGGTTCCGGCTTTCAACTTTCTCTAGGCAAGGTGCCAGGGTGCTTCATTCGGGGGGGCCGGGTTTCCGGGGAGACTTGCGCGGAGCCTCGTAGGTAACCTAGACTTCACAACATGAGTTGCAAGATAAACCCTAAACCCTAAACCCTAAAACCTAAGCCCTAAACCCTAAACCGTGTCACATGGGGTTTAGGAGTCGGTGGCAACAGGCTTTAGGATTTGGTTATGCGGGATGAGGCTCGGGGTTTCGGGATGGGGTTGAGGATTTCCGTGGCTAGGCCGGGAAAAGGGTTGACTGTTTAGGCATGTCGGTTAAACGTGGGTTTACAGATTCAAGTATTCACGGCTTTGCCATCGCTTTAAGGGTCCGTGCAGCAGTAGTCTTAAAGGATGCATATGGGGACCCCCCATAAGCCCAAAAAATCTATATCATAGGGATCTTAATAATTGGATAGGGCTTCAGGTCACATTCTACCCGAATACATGCAGGGACTATTATAATCAGGCCCCTACATGACAATATAGCTGCGGTACCTGGACCAAGCAGGGTAGGCTTCAACCCGGACGCATCTTGGCAAACATAGCCCCTACACCCGAAACTCCAAAGCCAAAAAACAACCCAAATCCCAAACCCCAGGCCCCCCCTAAAATGAAGCCCTATAGACTCTAAACTCTAAAACCCCTATAAACCCTGAACCCCTAAACCCCTAAACCCAAAAACCCCTAGAAACCCCCTAAGCCCCTACAAACCCCTAAACCCCTAACCCCTATAAACCCTAAACCCCAGAGCCCGGAGTCCCACGGCCCGGAACCTCCGACAGTCTCTTATCGAACCCTTGTGTTCACAGCGCTTTAGGGTTTTTTTTGGGGTTTAGGAGGTTTAGGGTTTAGGGTTTAGGGGGCTGAAAAGTTTAGGGTTTAGGGTTTAGGGGGCTTAAAAGTTTAGAGTCTAGGGTTTAGGGTTCAAAAGTTTAGAGTTTTGGGCTTAGGGACTTATAAAGCGATGAAAGCTACACCTCCACAGGGACCCCAGGTCCCCAGACCTCCCAGCTCCCCGCAACCTTTCAGCTCCCTTCTAACCCTTAGGGTCCAATTGCTAGTATGGTATGTACTTTTGGGGCCCAAATGGCTACTAAGTAGCTACCATAATGGTACTTGGACCCTTAGGGTAAGACCCCATCTAGAACCTACGTTCGGAAGCCTTCATAGCTACACTTAGAAAGCAAAAACAAGGGCACTGTAGTTTTTTTTACGACGACCTGGGGATCCAAAACCCTACCGTTTTAAGAGTTAGACCCTATGATTAAGGGGTCATAACCTGCTAGTTTGTCAGGTTTGGCAATTACAGGGAGCCATACGGAACATACTACTAGTGAATTCTGGCTTCTATGTTACTCCTCTTGTGTAGCTTATTGGTAGCGTTCCCGGCTTCTCTCCTCGTCGAAGCCTGCATCTGCTGCGCCCACCGAGGCTACCGTGTCAACGCCTTAGGGGTGGTGGTTTAGGGTTTAGGGTTTAGGGGTTTAGGGTTATGTGCGAGCTAGTGACAGCCATTGATAGGGTTTGCATTGGGTCTGGGTTTAGGGTGCAAGTTTAGGAGCTACCTGGAAGAGCTAGTCTGTAATCTGTTAGTAGACTTCCAAGTGCTGTGTCGTACTTACAATTTCTTACTAAGTCCCCCCTGATCCTGTAAGTAGGATTGCAGTTCCCTTGCGCAGTGCTTCCGCTCAGAACCTGCCCGGTTTATGGATTTGGCTTTACCGCGAATCCCAGGGAAATGGAACATGGGTTTAGGAGGAGTATTGCTAGGCTTAGGGTCCCTTAAAGGTTGCCTTGAAGGCATGAGGATAATAATACTCCAAGTTTCTGGCTTCTACTATATAGTCCCCAATATGATAATAATACTCCTCGTAATATACCCCAAACCCTATAAGCCCTAAACCCTGAACCCTAAACTTATAAACCCTAAACCCTAAACCCTATCGTAACTGTTTAGGGTTTAGGACTTATGAGCTTGCCAATTGCCCAATTTGGCATGGGGAGATCGCTGCTGCACTGCAAGTCACCCGATCGCCACGTTATACGCCATGCCCACCCGACTATGGGAGTTAGGATTAGGGGACCCTTAGGGATATAGACCCTCTCAATAAGGTCCCTTTTAAGAGAGCCATAACTAGGTTGAGAAGGGTCGTCTCCCTAGTACTACCTAGGAGACTACGGCCTGCAGCTTCTGACTGTGGTATGGAACTTGTAAGACGTAGGGGCGGATCCATGTTCGACTTCACCCGAAACCCTCCTAAACCCTAAACCCTAAACACCCGAAACCCTCTAAACCCTCAACCCCAAGTCCGACACCCGAACATAGACGCAGCTCTCCAAAACCCGGATGCCTCAAGGCTAGCCATTAATTCCTTACACCCTGAACCCCGAAACTCTATCCTTGCCCTAAAAACCTCAAATGCTAAAACCAAAAATCCTACAACCCGGAAGTTCTACAACCTCGGAGAGTTGAACGTTTACGTTTTAGCCATAGGCCCCTAAGTAGTTCCTTTTATGGCTCAAAAAAAGAATCCTATAAGGTAATCCCAAGAAGGAACAACTTAGGGGCCTATGGGTAAACCTTTCTGGCCGAAATGCCAAAGTCTAAACCCCAAACCCAGAGAGCCCAATATCCCTTAATTAAGGAATATACCTTGAGTCATAATATTAAGGCCCCTCTGTATATTCCTTATTTAAGGGGTATTGGGCTCTCTGGGAACCCTAAACCCTGTTTGGGCCCGTGCCCTCGCTGGGCGCTTGTCGCCGTTTAGGCGGAGGTGGCGCCGACCACTGGTCGTAGCTTCCTCGGAGGCTTAAGGCTGGATAAGGGTGTCTTGTCAACGGATTTAAGGGTTTATAGTTTATGGATTCTGGTTTGTGTTTTGTTTTTGCCTTGAGGTGGCTTTGGCATTGGGAGTTTGAACTTTGAGGCTCGGGCTTTGAGACTTCATGTGTAGGATGTAAGGCGCATGCATTGGTTGTGTGTGTTTGGGGAGGGGGTCTAAGGCGGGTTTTGAAGACATGGCTTTGCTACCATGTCCAGGGTTTAGCGTTTAGGGTTTAGAAATTAGGGTTTAGGGTTTCAGGGTTTAGGGTTTAGACACCTGCAAGATTCTCACAGACTCCTGGAAATGTGCTCATGACTACAAAGAGGCTCGTCGCAAGAGCGCAACCTGTCCTCACCATCAAAACCGCTGTCATAGTCGCCATCTTCAACGCCATGATCATCATCATCATCATCATCATCCTCGCTACCATCAAAATCAGCCGCATTGCTGCCGTAATTATTGCCGTAATTGTCATCACTACGAAAGTTCCTGTGACAGCGAAACCAGCAGCAGCAGCAGCAGCAGTAGCACTCCTGGCAAAAGTGGCGACAGTTGTGGCTGGAGCAGTGGGCGACTAGCAACCAAGAAGCGCCTGCAGTAGTAGTACTTATCAGTCGTCGTCGCAGCCGCAGCATTCCAGTCGTAGTCGTCGCCGTACTCGCAGTCGTAGCCGGGGTCGCAGCCACAACCGCAGTCGTAGCAGTCGTTTACACAGAGTCGTCTAGTCGTAGTCTTAGTCGCAGCCATGGTCGTCGTCGTAGTCGCCGTCGTGGTAGTAGCAACGAGTCTGGTTACAATGCTCCTTTGCATTGTGCTATGATAATAATACTTGCGCTGTGTCGCGTAACGCACAGAGTCCAGAAATTGAATGCCCACCGACATGAAGTCTTGAGCGGCTACAGCTTTGCTTGGAGGAGCACAGTTCTGAAGAGGGCAGTCAGAGCTAGTTTGGTTCCCGGATGATTTTTGCCTCTGAACTCCTGCTGAATCCTCCACCCTGGTGTCTGAGAACGTAGTAGTAGTCATTATTCATGACTATGTTGATAAGTGCAAAGAGCAACGGACACGAATCACTAATGTCATTTACAAACATGCAGGTTGCAAGCCACCCGATACCGCGCCTCCGATGACGTTGCCTCCTTTCGGTGCAGCTCGCTTCATGGGCGCCGAGTCGTAGGACGCCTTGTTGCTGCGACAGAAATTGCGCAGGCACGAGTATAATACGGCTATTGTTGTTTATATTATAGCTATATTTACAATACTTGTGAGTTGTCGTGGTTGAGGTCTGCCCGATCCCACATTGTGCCGGCGATGTCAAGGCCCAGAGCTAAAGCAGCCGGTGCGCAGAAGCAATATGATCTCTACAGTCGCTACTGCAAAGCTCCGTTTGATTGCGCACTGCGCTTGTGATGATGACGGCGGTGGTTGTTATGGTGCTTCCCAGAGAGCCCAATACCCCTTAATTAAGGAATATACCTCAGACTATAGGGGCCTTCATATTATGCTTTAAGGTATATTCCTTAATTACGGGGTATTGGGGTGTCTGGGTTCCGGATGATGATGTTATGCCTGATGCTGCTGCACACCGCTGCTGCCGCTACGCCTGTAAGCGCCCACCACCCAAGAGTTTCCGGCAAGTCAAAACCTAAACCCTAAAACCTAAACCCTAAACCCCGAAACCCCTCACCCTAAACCAGATGACAATCAGTTCCTTTGGAAGACCATGTCTCCTCGGCATTCGGGTCGAGGTGGTCAGGGTTTGGAGGTTTTGGGGGTCGGAGGTTATGGACTTGGTGCTGAGTTCAGGCAGGTGTGGTTTTCCCTGGCGAACTCGTTTTTTCCACCTGTCCAAGTCTGGTGTGGGGCTGAGGGCTGAGGTTTTCTGACCCTATGTATGCCTCAAAGGCAGTAATTAGTAGTACCGAAGAGGACCCACCAGCCTCGCAAAACCTACCTTCGAAATCTCCCAACAGGCCCCACACTATGGACCCGAACCCTAAATTCCGAAAGCTTCGGCACCTACACAACCACCTTTCAAACGGACACCTCTAGTTGGGTTCTCGTCAGGGGATTGTATTTAAGTTACCATAGCAATCAAACCCTATTCTGTTTTTAGATCTCCATTACCAGGACCCTCCTTGTACCCTCAAATAGGGGTATATGGTCTCAAATGATGGGTACATAGGGTCTAATGGAGGGTAGATGGAGGGTCTAGGTCTAGGTATGGTAACTAGACTAAAATCCCTCAACACAAGAGCCCAGCCCTAAACCCTAAACCCTAAACCCAAAACCCAAAACCCAAAACCCTAAACCCAGCTAGACTGCAACCAAAAAAATCCCCCGAAAATCATCTGGGTAGGAGCTTATGGAGGCCCGAAAGCCCCAGGTTTCCCATACCTGGCCCCAAGACGTAACTGCGGATGATCGTTTAAGGGTTTAGGGTTTAGGGACCTCCAAGGCTGATAGTTTAAGGGTTTAGGGTTCAGGGACTTTCAAGAGGCCCCGAATACCGAAAAAAACTGGGGTCTTACAGCTGATGGTATAAACCCTGCATTACCTTAAGGACCTTAAACTATGGGACTTATGGTATATTCCTTATGCTGGGTAATGCAGGATTTATATCATCAACTGTAGCATCCTTCAACCCACATCACACCACCCGAATATAGGGGCCTGAATGAATCAGAGGACACTGTAGTAAAACTATACTAGCGCTTTTAAGGGAATAGCATATAACTAACACATAAGGTATAAAGACTACCTAAACCCTAAACCCCTAAACCCTAAACCCCGACTCATCAACTTCGAGCCTCTTTCCAGTAGCCTCCTCGTGCGGGAGTGGCCTGGTACCTATGAGAGCCACCGGAGGGATGACGTGAGCTTCTCTAGGAAGTGTTTGGGTCTAGGGCTTAGGGTTTAGGGTTTTGGTTTATGATGTCTGCACAGGATACCCACAACACCAAACACTAAGAATCCCAAAGCCTAAACCCTGTAACCCAAACCGGTTGTGGAGTTCTTTGCGCCCTTCACGCCTCCACTTTTTTCAGTGCTTGAGCTGTCCTACATGTGCAGTTTATACCTTCATTCTATAAGAAACCTACCTGTGTCGCGTTCCTGGTTCTATGGAGTGCAGGTTAGAGGGGTTGAGTGCTGCGGTCTAGCATTTTATGGGTTTCGGATTTTACATGAAGGGTCTAGGGCCCATGTTTTACGGTTAAGGAACTAGCGCACAGCCCCAACTCTTTTCGAAGTGCAGTGCACTGAAAGGCTGTTTGCCCATTCGGGCTCTATAAGCTTAGGGAACTGTGCAGACTGTACTGGTTCTTATCGCTTCTACCCAGAGAGCCCAATACCCCTTAAATAAGGAATATACCTTAAACCATAATACTAAGGCCCCTATAATTTAAGGTATATTCCTTAATTAAGGGGTATTGGGCTCTCTGGGTACTTGACTCACGAAACCTGCCATAAGGTTACACAGGCGCTACCAAAATCGCTCTTAAACAATATAACAACACTCTTGAATGGCTTCTGACCTAAACACGCTTCTAAAACCGTTCTTTGATTGCGCCATACATCTATAGACACTCTTGGGCAAATACACTGCAAAAGACTACGCACCCTGATACGGGGCCTGGTATCTGCATGTCCACCAACAGCACCTTTCCACGACTTGAGCAGTCGGATGTCGCTTCGAAAGAAAGTCGGTTATGTAGTGTTTGGGCTTCGGGCTTAGTGCTTGAACCCCAAACTCTAAACCCCTAAACCGCGAAGCCCTATGGTAAGCCCTGGGACCAAGCATCCTGAACATTTTAGGATTCATTCGAGGGTTCAAGGTTTGTTCAAGGACACTATATCGTACTTCATATGAAGATGTCCTTTTCTAGGGGCGCGGTGGGGGGGGGGGGTTCTATGCTATCGTCACCCGGCAACATCCGTAGCATTTCTTGGCATCAAACGCATGTACGACCGGCCTGCTGGTACGTGCTGGTCACAATGACAGACACTGTCGGACAACTGCATCCCGAAAGCCTAAACCCTAGACGCCCCAAAAAGCAAACCCCTATACCGCGGCGGGTGAGAAAACGCACGGGGACACAGCCCAGGACTCGTCATTATACGAGTCTTCACACCGGCCTAAGGGAACCAAGGGTTCGCGGCGTGGGCTTCGCCCAGAAAGTGTTACAGAGTTTCCTGCTCAAGACGCATGCCAGCATAATTGAGCTTTCTGCTCTGGTCGTGTCTTATGACTGGGTTGCTGTTAAGGAACTTATACTATAGACTAAGTAAAGTGCTATAGTCAGGAATCCGTATTACTTACTACTAGACTCCCCCATGATGGCAACTTAAGATAAGCTCCTTCACAGCAAAGTGATGATACTTATGCCTTTCATCTCGGCTTGCATGCTTTGTGTTGCTTGGCTTCGGGTTTCGGGTTTACGATAGTTTCCCTTCCTTGGTGTCAGCTTGGAGCCTGACAGTCATGCAATATAGGTTAGCTGCTTCTTGGTCTTACATTGACGGGTTCCTGTTCAGTGGAAGCTAAGAACCTTGCTTGTTTTGTTGCAGTTTGTGTGCAGGTTTTCTATGAGTTCATGGCCCTACGTTACAATTTTAAGGCTTGTGAGGGTGATATTCAGCAGATGTAGGACCCACGGCTGCAAACCCGCAGCAACACAAAAAACGCACCGCACCCGCAGCAACAACAAACGCCCCCTGCACCCAAAGCAAAATGAAAACGCGAGACGCAGCACCCACAGCGAAAAGAAGTCGCCCACCCGCAGCAAACAAAAAACGCCCACAGCAACAAAACACGGTTACCTAAACCCCAAAAGTAGGTAACATAATTGCCCAAGGCCCTTAAAAGGCTATGTTTTTTACATACTTTTGGGGTCCAGGTTAAAGGCTGTGGCACGTCTTCCTTTTTGCTGCAGGCGCGCGCCGAGTTCATTGCCTTGCCGCCGTGGAGCACCCACAGCAAAAGAGCACCCGTTTAGGGTTTAGGGTTTAGGGACCCTAAACCCTAAACCCCTAAACCCCTAAACCCTAACCCCTTAACCCTAAACCCTAAACCCAAAACCAGAGATCCTTGCCGAAAGCTCGAAACCGGAACCCTATAAAGACCCACACCTCATGTAGGAAGTGAAAAAAAATACACTGCAAAACCCGATTTACAAACAAACCCCAGCCCTAACCCCACAAGTAAGCCAAGAACCGCCCCACAAAACACCCCCTCACGCACTGAGGGCCTCTGGGCGCGGAATAGCCTCGACTTTCCCATGCTGGGTGCAGTGTCTATGAGGGCCACTCAGGGTCTCATCAGGACCTATATGAGGTTGTATGAGGCTTATGTACTTTCTGGCCTCGATTAGGGCTTTAAGCTTTTGGTTTTGTTTATCGTCTATAGCCATAATAGGGCCAATAGGGACAGTAAGCGGGAAGCTCTTACAGATTTTTTCGGCTCCATGCTACCGACTTCGGAGCTTTCTTTCTGGTTTCAGGCCGTCGGCTTCCTGCGTTCTGGTGGGGGTCGTCGTAGTGCTGCGCTTATAAATGTATAAGGCTGAATAGGGTTTTGGGTTTAGTTAGGGTGAATAATGCTTTCGGTCCCAGGGTTGATCGAAGATGCCACTCCTTCGGCAAGTTCTGAGGGGTTGTTTTGGGGGCTTTTCGGCGCTGCAGAGCAGGACTCCTATACCCTAAACACTTGGACCCGAAAATCTACTTGGAGGTTCATGGGCAGTTATAAGTAGGGTTATAATTCCCCCAATATGGGTTATAACTATAGTTACCTTACTGATAACCCCACTTCTACCTACCATGAACCTCCAAGTAAGAGGTTGTTGAAGGGCTTTTAGGCTCTGCTCGGAGGTTCATGGCTAGTGATATGTAGGGCTATAAGTAGGGTAACTGTTAACCTATAATATATGAGAACTTATAACTTATAACCCCACTTATAGAACTACCCATGAACCTCCAAGTAGGGGGACTTAACCCTAAACCCTAAGCCCCTAAACCTTTAAACCCCAAACCCCTAAACCCATGAACCTCCGAGTGCAAAGCAGGACTCTCCCAACCCCTAAACCCTAAACCCCTACAGCCCTTAAGCCCTAAACCCTACACTGTCCCTACACCCTAAACCCCTGAACACTAAACCCTAAACCCTCTCGCCTTCGAGCGTTTGGGGTTCCGGGGTCTTTGCTTCGGAGGTTAGCGCCTGCGCGGGTTTGGGGTTTCGGGGTGGTTTAGGGTTTTAAAGGTTAGGCTCTAGGCGTTTAACAGTTTAGGGTTTAGGGGGTTTAGGGTTTACGGATTATAGGGTTTAGGGCGTTTAACAGTTTAGGGATTAGGGTTTCGGGGTGGTTTAGGTTCTTTTTAAGTGCGGCGACCCTTTCGCTCAGTAGACAAGCAGAGGTCAAAGGCCTACCTGTAGCAGGCATACACTGGGTGCCAGACAACCTAACGCTTACGTGCTTGATCTATTGCAGGGGCCTTACCCCCGCGCTTCCCCCTCCCTCCCCCCTCCGCCCCTCTCGGGGGGAGCGGGCCAAAAACCCCACCCCCACTGAAATATTTCAATTATTTCAATTATTCGGGTGGCCCAAATAATTGAAATAATTGAAACCCTGTGGCTCGGTAAGCCGAAGCCGCCGAACCCCAGGATTTCAATTAGTTGAAATAAGTGAAATTTAAATAATTGAAATGGGGGCGATATATGTATGCATGTATGGATGTACGTACGTACCTACGGTACGTACGTATGCATGCATGCATGCATGCATGTAGGTATGTATGTAAGTAGAGGTAGGTAGGTACGTAGGTAGGTAGGTAGGTAGGTAGGTAGGTAGGTAGGTAGGCAGGCATGTATTCATGTAGGTACGTATGCATTCGGAAACCCTACACTTCTAAACCTTAAAGCGTTCAAGCCTATGACCTGAAATGCGACTACTCATGAGTTTGTCCGGCCCCCTAAAGCCCTAAACCCTAAACCCTAAGCCCTAAAGCCCTAAAGCCCTAAAGCCCTAAAGCCCTAAACCCTAAACCCTAAAGCCCTAAACCCTATAAACCCTAAATAAACCCTAAACCCTGCAG
>CAJNJA010009464.1:0-41191 GCA_905231915.1 Symbiodinium necroappetens | reverse complement strand
AATCCCAGGCAGGTGGGGACCGAAGCCCCGGAGCCAAGTCCTCACAGATCCGTGGCCCGGCGGGTTTAGGGTTTACGGAGTGGTTTTTACGGCTTGGGGCTTGGGGTGTAGGAAGTAGGTAGTTTATGGCTAGCAGCTTGTTGACCATAGGGGCTTGAATAAGTCGTACGCTGCTGCTTTTGGGATTTTTCCAATTAACCAGGCTTCTATTTTAGGCTTTAGGGGTTTCAGGGCCTTTATGTGGGGCTTGTAGTTTCAGGTTCCGGGGCTGGGCTTGGGGATTTCCGACTTTAAGATTTGAGGGTCCAGCGGGGGGCCATGGGTCTCAGTTGTGGGGTCTGGTTGTGTTTCGGGTCTTTGGCTGCAGGGTTGCGAGTTTGGCTTTTCAGGCTTCTGGATGTCTGCTTGCCGATTCAGAGCACCATCAGCACCATCAGCACCATCGCCGCCATCGCCACCACCACCGCCACCACCGCCACTACAGCTATCAGCACGCTCTTCATTGCCATGCTGGCCCGTCATCATCATGAAACAATGAGTCTAAAGACGCCAGAGAAGCAAACCACCAACAGCCCCATAAAACAACCAGATCCTTTTTGTGGAGGCCTGAATACCCTGTCGCTCCCGCCCCGAACGGAAACTAACAACAACGAAAGACAACCTAAACCACCCATACCTAATTAATACCTAACGGACCTAACGATGAGCAACGATGAGCCGGAAGCCCAAGGCTATGGACATGGCATGGCCCCCAGTTGCGCTGCCGGTCTGTGTTTAGATGATGTTTAGGTTATCGGGTTTGAGGCTTGAGGTTCAGGGTTTAGGAGTGCTTCGGAGCCTAGCTGCGAGGTTGAGTCATTGAGGTTCGGGGCTTTGGCGTTCCTGGTTTCGCCCATAATGGCGGGGGCGCATCAGGACGCACAAAAGTGGAACCAAATCCCACAGTCAGCCCCCATCAGCCCCCATCAGCCCCCAAGCCTCAAACCCCGAACTCCCAAAATTTCAAAACCTCCGTCCCACAACCAGCAGCCTCAATGGAAAAATCCAAGGCTCGCAAATGGAAGCCCTAAAAACCAACCGCATGTGCCCAGGAGCAGTTCTTCAAGAGGCGGGGTGCTGGGTTCTGCCATGGGAGGTCTTCAGCTTTCAAAGGTGTAAGTAAGGGCGTAAAAACGGGGCCTTAATAACTCGACTAGGGCTTTGGGGGTTCCTTGTTATAATTGTAAAATCACGGACCCCACAATCCTAGTCTAATTATCAAGTTCCCTAGATTCAGGGCGTACATGGCTTTGCGGTGTTCAAGTGCATGGGCTACGGCGGGAGGGTTCAGAGTCGATAGGGGTCCAGTGTATCGGATGGGCTCATCGATGCACCTCGGATACAGATTTATTGGCGAGCAGGACCCTTGTGAAATGGAAGCTTCTCAAGCCCTTGCTGCCTTGACCCTGAAACCCTAATCCCTAGCCGCCGTATCCTGAAACTTCTCATGTCCTAAAAGCCCGACATTTAGACCCTAAAGCCTAAACCCTAAACCCTAAAGCCTAAACCCTAAAGCCTAAACCTTAAAGCCTAAACCCTAAACCCTAAAGCCTAGACCCTAAACCCTAAAGCCTGAACCCTAAAGCCTAAACCATGAGCTCTCTCGCAGCGCAGATACTACGGGGAGCCGGCGCAAGCGCCTCACAGCAGCAAGTTCAAGCCAGATCCAAAGGCCCGGACCAAGGTTCCTTTTAGGGTTTAGGGTTCCTGAAAGGGTTCCTTAAAGGGATCTGGGTTTAGGGTTTAGGGTTTAGGTACTTCCCTCTGACACTTTTTTTGAGGTGCCTGTCTGGTCCAAGTGAGGCTTTGGAGGCTTTGGGGAGTCTGGCGGGATGTGGCCGTGCAAAACCCAAAGCCCGTACCCCGAAGGCTGACAGGATTCTTGCAGAAGCTTTCCTGTCACCACTGCCTGGTATGTCGTCCTGGGGTTGGGGCTTGGGGTTTAGGCTTTGCTTGCAGGTTTTAGGATTCAGGCCTATTCGCCTGAAAGAAGCTGACCTCCAGCAGGCATGGTATCAGCACACTTTGGTGGTGGCCTTAACTGTGACGTAGCGGAGGTGAGATCAGCTACTGCCCGCTGCCCCTCTCGGATCGGTGGAGCTGAGGTCGTCAAGGTGCCAGACAACGACTCCAAGAAGAAGGCTGTCCCAGTGGTCATGCCATGTCCTATCCCAGAAAGCCCTTTTGAGCCGTCATGTCCTAGGGATCCTTTGGGGGAGGGTGGGCTCAGGAGCCGTTTTGGATTTAGGGAGAGATGTGGGCTCTATGCCAGAAGAGGCTTCCCTAGGTGCTGGGACGCGCCCTTGCCCTTCCTACATCACGAAAGCTAGCTCTGTGGAGCTTGCGGGAGTTGTCGTTTACCATCACTTAGCTAGCAGCTAGCAGAGAACTAGGTGAAACTTGCGTGGAGGACCTCATCTGGTCCTTTCTCTGAGGGGGGGTTGGCCCCCGCCCCCCCGTCCGTGCCACAGCGTGTTCTTGTATATGCTGTCTGACGCCATTGATCCGTTGGATCAGTTTACTTACAGGCCTCGGCGCGGGTCCGTGCGGGTCGACTTTTCACACGCAGTACCTGTGTCCGGGTCCCTTCCTCCCCCCTTTTCCCTGTGTGCGGGTCGCGGCGGGTCCCTCGGGTTCCTGCGGGTCTGCGCGGGGCCCTTGCAGGTCCCTGTTTCCCACCGTTTCAGCTTTTTTCCACATCACCCCGTGGCACTTCTTGACATCATGAGTTGTTTAAGAAACAGGAAGTCTTGGATAGGGAGTCCAAATGATCGATTTACTTGAACTGGGGTCCGTAGTCACGAAAACTAGCTCTGTGGAGCTTGCGGGAGTTGCCGTTGACCATTCGCGTAGGTATTAGAGAACTAGGTGAAAATTACATGCAGGACTTATCTGGTCCTTGGACCCCGTGCCACCATGCGAATGATTGATTCAGAGCTCTGTATGCGGGCCACTCTAAAGCAGAAGGACGCTGTCATCTAGCGGGTGAGAAGCTTCATGAATTAAGATGTGCGCTTGCATCCACGCTGCCCGAGCTCCATCGACTTCTCGTTTTTTGCCGTAGCTTTCGTGGCCTCTTCTCAAGTGACACCATCCTCAGAGTTCCTCCTGACGTCCCAAGCCGTCTGAGATCCAAAAGCCCAGCCTACTCCTGGGCTCCGACTTTGGGGGGCTTTGTGCAGGTCAGACGGCAGATCCAGCGAAAGGAGTGAGCGCATCCTCCGAGATGGGACCTGTGCAAGCGCCGACTCTTCCCTCTGAAAAATGAGGCTTTCGGGCTCAGGGTTAAGAGTGTTGCGACCTCAGCACAGGGTGATGCATGAGAAGGCATCAGTCTATACGTCAGTTTCCGCTGCACATCTGCAAGGCGTTTGGTGTTCTAAGCCCCTTCTCAACAACATCAGGCCATGCTGACCTGTGCCTGCCTTTGCTGGAGAGAGTCTCCATTTACTAAGCCCGTGTTCGCTTGTTGTCATTGCCGTCATTCCTCTCGTGACTGCCTGAGGCCTTTGAAACGATGAGCTGATGAGCATGTGAAACTAGCCCCAAAATTAACCCTTCAGCCCAGAATCCCTAAACCTCAACATCCCGGAACTTCAGCTAGTCATGTCTGCAGTCTTGACCTTGGATCCCGCTGCTTCTTTGGCCGGTAGCTCTCAGCACGCCAGATGTCATTCTGCCGATGACAAGTACTCGCTCAGAGGGCTTTCAGAATACCGCCAAAGTCAGTGACAGTAGTCTGTCGGTTTCTGATATGACTTTGATACCGGTGACGCCTTCGAAGCCCTAAGGCTGAAACTCCATCTCTCAGCCCTTGAGAGAGATGTCAGACGCCTTGGAAAGGAGAAGCATCACACATCCAGACACATCCGGGGCTGACCAAACCCCCCACCAACTCAAACCCTGCAGGCTGAAGGCCTAACCCTCAAACCCAAGCCCAAAGCACGGTCAGCACAGCAGACCGGCAGTACATATGAGTCACCGCGGGTGCACTCCGTGATGCCTCCATGTACGGCGGTGACCTCATTTCCAGCGTTTCAGATCTCCAGATTGAGGGAGTTACATTAACGGAGCTTCGAAGCGGGCAAATGAAAATATGAGGGAATATGGCAGTTTCTTATTGCGGCCATTCAGGCTGCGGTTTGCCGCCGAATGGGACCATAAGCACAATCTCAACTCATCACAAGAAGCGCAATATGCAATCACGGTATTCTTCGCATGAGAAGTTTGGAAATAATATAGGGCATTCGGTTTCAAGATGTTCTGCAGGTTGTCGTCAGAGGTTGTTGGCGCAAAGTGTCCAGGCTGGAGGGTGCTAGGGTTTAGGGCTTAGAGCTTAGAGATTCCCGGCTTGCGGCTTGGAGAAGGCCCTTTAGGCTCGCCTGGCTAGCAAGGTCATCGTGAGGGTTTCAGCTTTTCTCAGGGATCTGGAAGCTCCTCACTTGCAATCCACAAGTGAGGACACGCCACCGTGTCCAATTGAGGTTCATCCGTCTTGTAAGGACGAGGTTCAGTCGCCAAAGTGTTTGCGATAAAATATCGAGAAGTTTCTGGACGCAGCAGAAGTTGCCCTCCACGCAGCTCGAAGCAGCAGGTTTCGATTGGCAAGCCTTGAACAGATGCTTTGTCATCTGTGCATCAGTTGAGTCTATTGCTGCAGCTCTACCCGGCTCCACTTAGCGTCCCTTGTCAGCGAGACGAGCCCATGCCATGGCCCTTCAGTTAGGCCCGTGCTCTCGAGCTGGCTGCCCTCATTGCGGCATGAATGTGCGAATGTTTGGGGTGAAACGGTTTGCCTGGAGCCTCTGCCTACACCAAGCCAGGTGGTGACTCTGATTGATGCGGAAACGCTCTTTCAATGGTGTCCAGACCATCATAAGCCAGGCTCCGGATATTCAGCTATCAGACAGCAGGATAGCGGCCGATAGACGCTTGTAGGACCTACAACCACCAAGTGCCGCTACTCGACCTGGCCTTCCGGTGATCAAACAAACAAAGAAACAACAATAACAACCTATAGAGTAAAACAGGTACCTGGAGGGTTTTGTGCGGCCCCAGGTGTGCGGCAACTTCAGCAGCAACCATGGTCGAGGCACTTACGAGGGAGCCCATGCTTGCAGCTGGGCTGGTGCATGCAGCAACGACTCTGGCGACGTGTGTGGAAGTGGCAGTCGACGTCACGGTGCTTCGTGAAGCAGACATAGGGCGGTTTTTGCACGTACCGAAGGATATGTCGAAGGAGTTAAGGGAAGCCGATTTCCAGACAGCCAACGAAGTCATGCTCCCCGGCCATTTCACATGGCCGAGTGACGCAGGCCCGCTATATGTCTAGCTAGCTCTGGGATGGGTCCCGGAGATCCTGGCGAAATAGTCGTCAAAGCGCGGCCGGCCAGGCTGATACGACAGGTGCTCAGCCGGGAAGCAGCCATGAACTTGGACCTGCTACCCAACGAGCCTGCCAGCCATCACGCTGGCCGCCAGCCCCTGCGTAAGCTGCTGAAGCTTCGTGCATCGCCGCACCGCGATGTCGCAGAAGTCTTCGTTAAAATCCGTTAGAATTGACCAGCGAATCCTACGCTGGTCAGTTTTAACGGATCTTAACGAAGACTTCCGCGACATCGCTGTGCGGCGATGCACGAAGCTTCAGCAGCTTACGCAGGGACTGGCGGCCAGTTTGATGGCTGGCTGTGGTGGTGGTTAAGTTGCTGTGGCCGTGAAAACAACCAATAATTAATCTGTTGCGGAATGCCACAAACGTTTCTTTCTGTCGGATCTTTCAGTCGGTGTCTTGCTGACTTGCTGATGGCACCGCGGAAAATGTGATGCTGTTGCTGTTTACAACAGCGTTTCACCATCCAACCGGCAACTGGGAGGGAGTACCACCAATGAGGCCTGTTGTACAGACCCAGCGTCGTGCCTCAAGCTGTTTGTTTTCCACGCGACTGCTGGCCCTATGCTGTCATGCCAGGAAAGGATCTCGTTTCAAGAGATACGGATTCAGGCGAGGCACGCAGCTTTGACTTTCAGATGGTCCCGTACATCTCATCCACAGCCGAAGGCCCCAACACCGTAAACCCTAGTCTCTCCCTGCACTCAGGGTCCGTAAATAAGTAGGAGAGATTCCTAACTCGTTTCAGGTTCAGGGATTGGACACAGCAGTTCAGGCTTTCAGGCTGTTGGATTTGGGGAGGAGGCTTGACGGGCAAACCAACGCTTGAACTCCAGTCAGGGAGTTGTCCTTCGTCAAGGCAAGCACCAGGGGCCACCCTGGATCACTGATCCAGGCTGAACCTTCGCAAGCTTTTCTTTCTTCTCAGCTTACGGTTGTTGGCTCATTGAGGCAAGAACCTTCAGACCATCCCCCCCGGCGTCGTGGCGGCCTCAGAAAGCCTTGGGGATGTGTTAGTTCCAGGGTGTGGTTTGTGGTTTCGGGATGTTTCAGGGTTTACGGAGTGGGGAGTCGTGGGTCTGGGACTTAATCTTAGTTTTCTGGGTTTGAGACATCAGTGGTGGCGAGGGCTGTGCCCTCCGGCACCCATGCAACCTCCAGGAGAACCTTAGAGCGCTAGAAGCCGCTTGACGGGAATGATGAGGCCTGTTCGTACAATTGAATCGAGCAGCCTGAAGCGACATGCCGGATGGACAACGCCTCATGCGGTGCGCAGGTCCTCGCCGTAGCCCTGGAACAGAGAATGCCCCAAGCCATGAACCGTGAAAGGAGCATGTCACAATGTGAGTCCCGAGTCACTTTCGTAGTAGTGGCTACAAGAGTGCTTCAGCCATCATACAGAAGGCCTTTATACCTGAGTAAAGCACACCTGAATTTCCTTCCAGTGAACCTCAAAACTTCAACAAAAAAAAGCCTAAAACAGCCCCTCCACCTCCAACCCTTTGTCCTAACTCCCAAGGCCCTGACCGTCTGGCCATACAGGGTCGTCTCATCCTAAACCCTGGACCCGTCCGACCTAAATCCTAAGCACCCCAAACCCTACACCCGAAACCTCAAACCCGAACCCTGAAAGCTTAAACACCAAAATCCCAAACCCTAGAATCCTAAATAACCGAAACCCCCTAAAAACAACCCCTAACCCCTAAACAAAAACCCCAAGCCCCCGAAAGACAAAACCCGAAACCCCTAAAAACAACCCCTAACCCCTAAACAAAAATCCTATGCCACCGAAAAAAATTCTTTGGAGGATGGCAAGGCAAGGCTCGAGGCCGTGCGCCGGCGCGTCAGCGGCAAGGAGCCTTCCTTTCGTTTGAGTTTAGGGTTTAGGGTTTTGGGTTCCTTTTTTGGAGTAGCAGGAGGGGGGGGGGGTTTGGGTTTTGGGGGATTTTTGGGCTTGTAGGATTTACTTGAGGTTTGGGGTCTTAGTTTTGGATCAGGAGGTTGGCTTGGCGTGAGTTTGTGTAGCCTCTTGGCTTGTTGCGCAAAGTTTATGCCCTGAGCCAAGAAAACCCTAGAGTCCAGCACCTCAAACACCGTGAACCCCAACTCACCTCCTGAAGTTTGCGACGGAGAGGCCGAAGCCAAAACGCCTTGAAGTCCCCAAACCCCGAAGCTTCGCCAAATCCCAGGAGGGACCAAAGCCGGGCTCTGCCGAGGCAAGGAAGCACAAATGCAGGTGATGAGAATGAGGGGATGATGTTGAGGGAGACGAGGGAAGCGAAATTGGTGGTCATGATGTCTTAGTTCACAACAACTGCAAGTACTGTAGCAATTGCTCGCCATTCAGGCTGGATAGCTTGATACTTTCGATTTTGGGTTGGGTGGCGCAGTTTAGGCCTGTTTGATTTTCGGTTCGGCTGCTGCACTCATTTGCGTGTGTACCGGCATGGGCCTCAGAATGTATTGCTTCGTGGATCCCAGCTCGACGTGGAATGGATGATTGTGCCGAATGATGGTGTCGTTTTCCACACAGCAGCCTATGTGTGGGCAGCAGCAGAGAAGCTCACAAGTGTTAGCTTCAAGCACAGGACAAGCTTGGCTACATGCGAAGCGACCACATGCTGGTGCGGTTTCTCATCGCAAGACAGCCCTGCCCTTACAATCGCCAACTTGAGTACCAGTTCAGTTCGACACGCCACTTTGCCGGGGCTCGGTTTAGTTCCAAAGCTTTGCTCACTTTTCTTGCAGCCAGTCTCGATGTCTGATATCAAGTTCGTTTTGTGACGCCTCTTCGGTGTGGGCTTTCAAGTCCAACTTTGGCTGTAGATGCGCGGCCGTCTACGCGGAATCATGTGCAGCAAGCACTGTCTCTGCAGTTCGGCCCAAAGACAAAACCACAAGACGTTTATGGGCGTTTGTATGGTTTGGGATTCCGAAAAGTTTGATCCCTTTCGTGTTGCAGTTGTTTTCCCTGGGACAAAACCACACCGATATTTGTCCCAAAACAGACCCTGGTTTAGAAAATTACCCATGTGCTTTTGTATGGTTTGGGATGCGGCACTACAGTTTGGCCCCGGGACAAGCGAGATTCATGGGCTTTTGTATGGTTTGGGATGCCGAAAGTTTGACCCCATGTTGGACCCCTTTCGTGTTGCCGTTCGGTGCGCGGGGACAAAACCACATCGACATTTACAGGCGTTTGTATGGTTAGGGATGCGAAAAGTCTGATCCCTTTCGTGTTGCAGTTTGGCCCGGGGACAAAACCACAGCGACATTTAAGGCTGGTTTTGGTTGCACTGCAGAAAAGTTTGACCCCTTTCAGAATTCCAGTTTGGCCCTGGGACACAACCACGTCGACATTTAAGGCTTTTGTTTTTTGTGAAAGCAGCAAAGCTTGGCCCCTTTGGTGTTGCAAGTGGGGCAGCACCACAACGACATTTATGTACGTGTTTTATGGCTTGGGATGGTGTTGACCCCTTGAGTCTTGCAGTTTGGCCGGCGGACAAACCATAATGATATTTATGTGATTTTATGTGCGTTTGTATGGTTTGGGATGCCGAACAGTTTGAACCTTTTCGTGTTGTTGACCCCTTTCGTGTTGCAGTTTGGCCCAGGGGCAAAACCACGACGACATTTACGGGTGTTTGTATCGTTTGGGATGGCGAGAAGTTTGGCCCCTGTCGTGTTGCAGTTTGGAGCATTCCTTAGAGAGCACGGACGGACATCACGAGTCACGAGCATGCCGACGCTTTTACTGCTCGTGGCATCAGGTCCGAGTCTTGAAAAGTTTCACGCGCATCATGTGCCGAAGAGGTGTGTCGCCGGTTTACCTTTTTGTGTCCGATTGTGTGCCGGGGATGAAGTCAGCCAAAGACTTCGCTCTATGGCGTGGTGTGCACCTGGCGGTTTTCTGCGGAGCGGAGCTATGCCTTGGGCCGCTTCTGGCGGACACGGGCTTCCTTGGGTCGGCAACGTGTCCAATTGAAAGAATCCTGACAGTAGCGCGGAGAGGTCCAACATGCCTGCGACGAGACGGCCGTGCCAACAGTCAACACCGTCTCTACATAGTGAGTTTGCTGTCTTTTTGTGAGAGCAGGCGAGGCCACTCTTTCGTTGTTGCACGGTGTTCTAAATGCTGTTAATGTCGAAATCGCCTTTGAACTACTGGTTCATGCAAACCCGCAGAGATACTCAATTCTGCGTCCTCCCAAGCCTAGCCGCCGGAGCCCAAGGTGGGACGTTGACAGAGCAGTTGCCATGCTCGAAGGCCACTATAGGCGGGGCTTTGGGGTATAGGGTTTCGGGGATTCCGGGTTTGTTTACGGGGTTGTAGCTCAAAGCCCCGACTCACCAGACTCCGCTAGAAACTTGAAGGCAGGGGCCTCTTGACCCGAAATCTGTGGCAACTTGCCATCTCCTTTCGGGGTGTCAGTTTAAAGAGGTTCGTCGCAAAAGGGGGCTCTGCGTCGAGCTTCGCCGCTACTCGTAGAACTCGGCCTCTGGATCGTTGGCTTTACGGTTCGGTGACAGGTGGCTGGCTGAGACCAACATGGAGACGCTGCTCAAGGACCCCTTTCCGGAGGAGGCCGGAGCTTTCAAAGGCCTTAGAAGGCTTGTACTTTCATGTGCAGTTTTGGTTTAGCGGCAGGTGGGCTTCCAGGAATTCGATGTGGAAGCTTTGGGATTCGGGCTTCGGGTTGAGAGTTGAGGGAGTTGAAGGAGTCGGGGAGGGTTTTGCAGTCTGTTTGTTCGTATTGATGGGTTGGATTGAAGCGGCTGCCCCTAAACCCTAAACCCTAAACTCTAAACCCTAAACCCCAAGGGGTTCGATCAGTGACCCTCTGCCAGTTCCAGCCCTCGCTGCGCAGCTGTGCCAGGTTCACATCAAGCGCTACTACCCACAGGCGCCAGCGACATCATTTCCCGCCTTCACTCCCTAAACCCGTACAGCAATTAAGAGTTTTCAGGGTGTTTCAGCTTTTTGTGTTTCTCAGAGCTTTGTGGAGTATGCGTGTCAGTAGCATGCTGGGGGAGGGGATGTTTCCAAGGCCGAAGCGTCAAGTGCCTCACCTTGGTCCGTAGACAACCTGTACCGAAAGCTCAAACTCTCAACAGTTTTTATCCCAAAGACCGCAGATTTCCGGAGTTCGCATCACATCCTTCTAAGGGTCGGACGGGCTTTGAAAGGGCTTCTGTCTTCAGGGCATCCGCGCCCTCTAGATTCTGCGGCACTATAATTTAGCCCTGGGGGTTGGCATGGGTGCTTGACGGCTTTTGTGTATTCGGTATTATCAAGCTTGCCCAAACCCTACACCCATAGCCCTAAACACTAGAAGCTGGAAGTCCCACCCCTGAAGACACCCCCCAAGCTCCAGAGTCCCACGCCCTCCGTTCTCAGGCATACCATGGCACGGACAAGCTGGGCCGCGTGGACCCTACCTTCTCATGCGTAGTTGCCTTGTCAGCAGCAGATGATCGTGATTGTCCTGCCATGTTGGTATTGTGCTACAGTCTTCGAGTGAAGACGCATCAGATTTGCGAGTTCAGCTCTGATTAATGCCATGAACCCGGCTAGGATTGTCATGGGCAATATTCCTTGTACAAGGCCTAGAGCCCGCGGTTTCTTTTCGGGTCCTTGGGCCTCGGATTTCTTAAGGTCCGCTCTACATCGAGCGGCCCGGGCTTATTGACATGCCACGGCTGCTGCAGGCAGTTCCTCGGAGCTTAGCTCAAGGATGCTTTGGGATCTTTGTCCTGGGTGTTTCCGGCCCTGCTTCGGAAGGGCTTGAAACACAGACGGACGACGTTGCGTGCATTAACGTACAGTAGGCGAAAGGATTCGGAGGCGGCAAGTTCTTGCAAGAGAGTCGCTCCACAGCCGTGGACACTAGAGGTGCAACATGGGCATTGGTTGCCACGGGATGTCATTGTAGACCTTACCTCCTCTAAGGTCCTTGGTAAGCATTAACAGTCATTAACACAATGGTAGCAGCCGTCAGCACCCTCACGGTCGCGACCGTCATGATGATCTCAGGCATCATCACCATCATCAACATCATCAGACACCACTGGGCTCAGCATCGTCGGCGCCATCGTCCTACTCATGCGGCAAGTACTGCCCTAATGATCTTCCTGCTCATCATTTCCATCGTCATTGCAATCACCATCGTCACCCTTCTCCCCCTGCTCTTTGTTGTCGTTTTCAGGATCATCATCATGATCATCATCATCATCATCCTACCAGCATCAGCATTATCATTGTCGTCATGGTCGTGCTCCTTGCCATCAGCGGCGGCCCTGTTTAATTTTCATGAGCATCATGTTGTTGATGGGGATAGCTTTTTATGCTCATGCGTATCACCATTATGATCATCGCATGCCATTACTACTATTCGCAGAAGTAGTGGTTGGTAATTACTTACCGGCAGCAGGAGGCCGTGGCGGTGTTGGTGGTGGTGATGATGGTGGTTGTGGCAGTTTCTGCTGTTGCGGCTGCGTCTGCTGCTGCCGTTTCGTGTGATAGATTAGGAGACGGGATTGTTGCAGTAGTCGTCGTTCCAGCAATTATGATTCAACGGCAATGCAAAGAATCGGTGGCATGACTGGCGAAACGAGCAACAGTGAAAACTTCCAGCACAGCGGTTGCAGTTCGATAGTCCTGCAAAAGCAGCGTCACAAACGAATGGAATCATCACGAACTTATTTCTTTGGAATCCACAGGTCACAACCTGTGAGAGAATTCTTCAGTCGGGCGCCCAGTCTGTCGACAACACCTCTCACCTAAATCTGTGCCACCGCTCGACCCTGCGACAACAAGGTATGTCTATGCACAGACGGAGCTGCAAATACGGCGTCGGCTGCCGGCACTGCTCTCGGCTGTAGTTGTTGGCTGAAGCATCGCAGTCATAGTAGGTGTTGGAGAACTTTAGCACTGCATCTCGTCAACTCTCAAGGCATGTTCACTAATGCGTGGAGAAGTGGTTGACAAGCTGGCGGCTAAGAGGGACCTGTTGCGCGACACTATGTGCCATGGTTCTGCTGTTTCCGCACACCTGGACGGTGGCTGGCATTCGGTTGAGGGTGGCTTTTTTCGTTCAGCTATTTGTTGTCATTGCTTCCGCGCGACCCGCGTACCAACCAAGAATCACCCGCGGACCCACGAATGTCTTTAACTGACAGACGAAGTGTGGACCAAAACTCAAGCCCCTAAACAAGGTTGATTTGGTTGGTCTCATTTCTGATCGTTTGAGAACTGGATGCGAAGAATGTCGTGGCATTGCCATGAGCATCGTCACTAGTTAGACCCGAAGCTCGTCGCGTCCAGCACGCAACAGATGCTGTACCGCCTACTCCTCAACCCGCTGTCTCCCGATGCCCAGAATCCGAAGCCCAAAATCCTATGCCCTGCAGCTTGAACTAAACCCTAAACCCTAAGCCCTATATACCAGGTCTTTGAACATCATGGACTTGGAGGGCCTGAGCTTCAAAATCGCCTCAGGCTGAGCTTTGTGAAGCCAGAAACTTTATTAGGGTTTAGAGTTTCGGGTTTGCAGGGGTTTGGGGTTTAGGGAAACCCTATAAGCGCTGAAGATGGGGTTCGCTTCCAGGGTGCACTGTGCGACAGGGTCGTTCCTTGCAGCCGGCTATTTACACCGGGTTTCATCCCAACAGTTCTACCAATTTCGGGTTCCCTGCAAGGTCAGCACGAGAAGGCAGAAGATCCCCAAAAGGGTTAAGCCGGGCCCTAGTCGCCTTATCACTCCCGACGCTTCGTTCTTCGTTCTTCGTGCAGCTCTCCCACCGGGAAGAGCCGGGAAGATGAGACCGCTACGTAGACAGCCTTCACATCTCGGGCTGGCTGGAGCCCTCTGAGTGTTGGGCAGCTTCCACGCGATAAGGTCACGCACACGACGGCGCGGAAGGTGGTCAAGGCCCCGCACGTGGATTCTCCCGGCCCGAGGCACTAAAGCCTGATCCACACGAGGCTCAAGGCGAAGGCAATCGTGGCGAAAGCTTTAAATCCGGGCATCCTCACAAAACCCAGGCACTCTGCTTCTTTGAAGCCAGCTTGGGGATCGCTATCATGTTGCTACTGCTGCCGATGCCCTGTGCCTTTGCTGCTGCTACTGAGCCTGTCCACCAACAACGACCACGACGACTGCTGATCCTAGAATCCTGCAGTGGCAACAACTTGTTGATGCCTGCTCTCGTCCGCCCTTTGATTGATGCAGGACGTGGTCAGCATGCTGCAGAACCACTACCCCGAATGCAGCGGGAGGCCCTTAAAGGCTTTTGCGATTTCCGGCTTACGCTCGCAGGGTTCTCTGTTGAGGCTTGCCTGTTCAGAGTCCGGATGTAGATTCCGAATTTGTGCTTTCGGTCTAGAGGCTCGCGACTTTTATTTTTTCGGATCAGCAGCGGTACCGCAGCTTGGTGCTTTCCAGCGTTGTAGTCTGCCGATCAGCCATGACCATGAACATGATGACGACGACTGCGAGCTGGTGCTGAAGGCAATGTCCTTTCTGGTGTTGTTTTCGCAGGTCATTGCTGCCAATGATGATCCCATGTCATTTTCTGTTCTCGCTGGCTTAATCCTGATCAAGCCTATTGTCCTTAACTCTCAAGCCCTTGACGCTCTCGAAGCTTCGGCACCTCGTCACAGTGGCGGTGGTGCTGTAGAAGCAGGAGCAGGAGAAGGAGTGTCACTAGAACCAGGAAAAGCAGGCATCAAACAAGATTGTTGAGATGCAGTGATCGCATTGCCGTTCATGACGGCGTCTCGTCCCGAAGTTGGCTCAAAACCTGAGCCATCTGAAGCCATCAGGTCACGGTGCAAATTCCGGGGAGTCTGAACCCATGCAAGGTCGGCAATGGGCTTGTAGCTTCACGGTGTAGGGTTTGACATTCAGACTCCGTAGCCCTTGACGAATCATGGTCTTGGACTTGTGTCCGGAGCTTTACGTTGGTGGCAAGGAAAACCACCTCTGGCACTCCGACAACGAGGAGACACAGTTCCGGCGCTGGCTGGCCCCGAAGGAGGCACCAAAGCGCGGTCCAGTCGAGGTGCCCAAAGTGCCCAAGCCCGCCCCAGCCACGACCGTCGCGCCAGCCGCCTTCAGCTCACAGCGCACAACGGCGGCTTCCTACCCATATGTCGTCGGCCACGGCCCAGGACGTGAGCTTTCCAGGACTTATGCAACCGCTCGCAGTGTGGCAGGCTGGCAAGTTCCAACTCGCACAAGCTGAGCCCCGAGCCCTTATCCCTACGACATTGAAGCCCTCTAGCCTGCGCCCCAATGAATAAGCCCTGCATTCTGGAATCGCACCCGCAAAGAAAACCCTGCAAACGACCCACATAATCACTGATGCAACCCCTTCTCCGGGCGGCCACATCGAGACAATCCCAAAGCCGGCAGTGATGGTCGCAAGCACCGCTGCATCCATTCTCGACCGGAGCCGTTGCCCAGCATTCCCGCGCCCAACCCAACATCCAGCAGTGCACGTGAAGGCACTCCAGCGAGGAGCCCCTCCCGTCACGGTCTACGTCGTCCGGCCCGCAGCGTATGTGCAAGTGCGAGCTGCTCCACATCAAGCGCAGCCCATCGGTCGCGAGACATCCTTTTTCGCAGCATATCCCTCGGTGTATGTACGCAAATGCGTAGTTCTTCCGCCACGGGTGCTGGTAAGGGCGTAGTCCTTGGCATTCATGTGGGCCCCTGGCGGAAGCATCTCCACACTCAACCCCTTCAGGCCGAAAAGGGCTTGATCATGCTCCATTGGTAGCATACCGTAGGTACCCCAGTAGTCTTTCTCGTTTGAACTGTTTGAGTCTGGGCAAGGTAGTAGCAAAAATGGTGCCCTCGATTCTGAGGTTTAACTGGGGGACCTTTGCATTCGTGCCGAAGCGGTGCCTATGAGCCCGCTAGAATTACATGCTGGCTTGTGCTGCAAAAGAGACTGCTCGATGTTGTGGGTTTTGGGTTCGGGGACGATGACACCTATGAACCCTCCACACGAGCTCGGAAGAGAGCTGTCGCCCCAGCATTTGGACAGTGGAGCAGCTTTCAGGCCTTGACAGGATTAGGAGCGGCAAGGCTTTTCGGGCGCAGGGTTGATACCATGCCGGGGAAAATCGGATAGGTGTCGCATCCCCCCCCCAAAAAAACCACGTCTTGAGTTCAACTCTAGGCTCAGGCACCTGAACGACGCCCTGTGCCCTAAACAGAAACCCTGCTCAGGATGATCATCATCAATGCCCCTCGGGTTTTTGGCATCGCATGGTCTTTTGCAACTGGGCTTTTACTGGCGAGGATGCGATCCAAAATGCCTGGTCTCTGAATTGTTTATGCTTAGATAAAGGCCCGGGCTTTTCGCAACTGTGCTTGCTTTAATTTTTCAGGTTCGGCAGTTCCGTAGCGTTGAAGGTTTGAGTCTTGGAGGGTTGAGGACTTTGGGGTCTAGGCTTGTCTAGGGTTGATGAGGTCTAAAGCATGTAGTTCTTAGGGCTCAGTGGCACTTGTGCAAACGCTGTGCTTTCAAGACTGCGGCAAACTCAAGTACTTGCTTGTGAAAGCCCTGAGCAGTCGCAGAAAAAGCTGGAGGGCCAGAATCCTGGGTCCGACGGTTGTCGGGGATCTCTCTACCTTTTTTGGAGGTAGCCTTGAAATTTAAGCACAGTCCGTGTGCGCGGCGGGCAGTGCGAAGGTAAAGCCGCAGTTGGATGCAAAGACGGTCGAGAAGATCTCGATCTTCGGAAGCGATCAGCGAGAGGCCGCCTGATAGCCACAAGCCCGAGCATCTAAACCTAATAGCCGCACGCTGTACCACAACTGCTTAATCCTCCGTTTTAAGCTTTCGAACTCCGAGCCTGCAAAGGCCCAAAACGCCCCGACCGCGAATCCTGAAACAGTAACTACTCTAGATTCAGTCTGGTTTAATTGAGAAGACGATAGCAGAAGACTAGAGAGAACACGCCGTATCAACCCCAAACCCGTAGATATCCTGTGAGCAAGAGCTCCGTTTGAATTGTTTCAAGACCGCAGGCGTACGTGCAGTGCCTCCTTGATCTGGTCGACGCTGACCAGCTGTAACATCCCGAGCGTTTATGATTTTGGTTGAGCGGTTTGGGATAATGGTTTTGGACGTAGAATTTTGAGGTCAGTCTGGGAGGAATGATTCAGGTCGAGTTTGAACTCTGACTCTAAGACTTTTGCCTTCGGCTTTGAATGTGACGTCGTGATTCGGGAGCCTCGTGGCTGGCATGGGCGCCTACAATGGTCACCAGATTCATTCATTGCGAAACGTCTCGTAATCTTTAGACTCTGTACAGTCCATGCAACCTGTCCATGTTCGGTACCTAAACCTCAATCCGTGCCGCGCTCTCCACCCTGAAGAATGCACGTCGACAACCACCCTTACAGGATCTCATATCCCGCCTAGGCCTCAGATGTACGGCGGCACTTGCGTCTGCGACGGTCAGGCACGGTCAGGGGAAGAATGTTCTTGCTATAGTTTGTCGCGTTGGTGGTGTGTCGTTGCGGGCTGTGTTGTTGCTGTGCTTGCAGTGGTTGTGCTTGTGGAGGTTATGGTGGTTATGTGCTTGTGGAGGTTATGGTGGTGGTAGTGGTGGTGCTGGTGGTAGTAGTGGTGGTGCTGCTGGTGGTGGTGCTGCTGCGGCTGCTCCTGATCCTGCTGCTGCTCGGCGTGGTGTTGGTTCTGAGACGCTGATGATTGCAGATGCTGCTGCTGTTGCTGTTTTTCGTCGTCGTCGTGGTGGTCGTTGTCGTTGTGCTTGTTACACTGTGGCTTTCGGGTGGTTGTTGTCGTGGTGGCCAGGGGAGGGCGGGGGCGGGGAGGGGTGTTCGAGGCGAGAGTTCCGATAGTTTTTGTGGTGGCAGTAGTCCTTGTGGTTGTATATATATATATGTGTGTGTGTGTGTGTCTGTGTGAGTGCGTGAATGAGTGAGACAATGTGAGACAGTTGTTCTCGTTCCCGCGATCACCATCGGGAAACCGGTTTAGGGAACCTCAAGTCTCTTCAAGGTCGACCAGCAGGGAGCAAAGCTATACTCTATAGGCTGGAAGACCTAACCTTAAAGACGGACCCGAAGCCGACAACCCTCAAAGCCGGCCAGGACCCCATGTCCTGCATGCGTGCCGTGAAGGGGCCGTGGGCGAAGCCAGAGGTGCCTTACCTTGGTTTTGTTGAAGAAGCAACAAGATCACAGTGACAATAACGCCGAAAACGCTGTGCAAATAGCAAGGAGAAGCAGACCACAGCGAAATGCTCCAGAATATGGCAAAGTTAGATGCATGAGATTGTACTGCAGAGTCTGCGATGTAGGCAGCACATTTACCTACAGTTATGCTGTTATGCTGCATGATGATCTGTGCGACCTTTAGGGTTGGGGATCGGTGCATTGGCTGTCTTGCTTGGAGTTGCTGCAGCGTTTCGTAGTCTTCATGCTGAGAAGCATCCCCTGCTTGGGGCTGTCTAGGGGTTCGAGGATTAATCGATCGTTTCGCGTTTCGCGTTCAGTGTTTAGGAGTTGGGGTCAAGGGTGTCGGGGATCATCTTCGCAAGTTTTAGCTGTTTTCCAGGATACCAAGCATGACACATTCTGGCTGCAGGGGTGGGTGAAGGGATGTGAAACCCTGATCCCGGATAGCCAAAATACTGGTGCTGGTATCTTGGACCTAGGAAGCATACGCAGTTAAGGCTTTGCAGTGTCAAGGTCAAGTGGAAGAACAAATCCAATAGCCAATAACTACAGACCCACATGCTGTAGCCGGGACAGGTGCTCAAGATCTTAGAAGAGCATCCGCTGGACGAGGCCGCCACAGCAGATAAAATCTCACCTGGGACACTGTAGGACAGACTTGGGTGCGGCGGGGTCGCGCGCGAGGGGCACTATAGAGGGCTGGAAAAAAGTGTTGATGTTGCCTTATGGCAAATACACTGTTCTGAATAGTAGCCGCAGAAATTACACCGGCATTAACACATGGTAGTGGGTTGAAACGTCCCATCTCGCTTGCGCCTAACTTGCGCCTAACAACCCATCGAAATAACATGACAGAGCTGCTAGCATCAATGCCAGGAGTAAGCCGAGTAGGAAGAACATTAGCACAGGAATGTGAGAAAGAAGATTGAATAGCGCTCGTATTCACGGCAGTTGTCACCATCAGCAGCATCTTCATCGTCATCAGCAACATCTAAACAGCTGTTAGCATCGTCAAGATCAACGTTGCTACTACAGCCACCGCCACTGCCATCGCCACCAACACCACTACCACCCCCGCCGCCGCCGCCGCTGCTGCCACCGCCACCACCACCACCACCACCCAGCAGCAGCGGCGGCAGCAGCGGCAGCGGCAGCAGCAGCGGCGGCGGCGGCTGCGGCGGCGGCAGCAGCAGCACAACCAAGCTAGTGCCAGTAACCGCGAGCATCTTGATAATGAGACTAAATGGAGCATAGTCGCAGCAAGCATGTCCCAAGAGCAACCCCAAGCACTCCTAAACCCCAAACTTAGACCCTGCTAAACCCGAACCCACTCTAGAAGCACCCTAGACCCCAGACCCTAAAGCCCCGTGCCGTCTCTGGTGCTGGCAGGTTCTGACCCCGGAGGGCGCGAAGCTGCTCCAGAAATCGCAGCAGGTTCGGGCTCGGGTGCAGGAGGAGTTTCGGGGGGGTTCGGGGTGAGGGCGGGTCTCAGGGGCTTTCCGGCTTCAGGGTGCATGTTGTTCCGGGTGTTCGTTGGTGTTTAGGGTTTTTTTAGCTGGGGGGTTTGGGGTCTGGGACCTGGGGCTTATGGTGTTTGGGGTGGTGAGTGGTCTTGCGGTGCAGGTTGTGGGATTCCCTTGTTTTTGGACCGTCCCCGTAACCGTGGATGCAACATCCTTACATCAAGATGCATTACACCTTCAGGAACTTGTACGAGCGAACACATTTGTATTCGCACACGCATGCATATGTCTGTGTGTGTGTGCGTTTATACACGCACGAGTGGGCTTCGGGTTAGTGGGGCAAAGCTTGGGAGATTCAAATTTCGAACGGTTTCAAGTTCAGGGTTTCGAGTTCAGGCTCGTGGGCGATGAGCTTCGGGATTCTTAGAAATTTCATCATGATGGGCATGAGCACGGTATTACATCCGAGAGCACATTAGTCTACAAAGCTTGCAGGCAGATCTATGAGGTCGACCTTCGAACTGTCCTGATCATCAACTCTAAGTGCAATCGGCAAACCCTGAAGCTCGAACCCCTTACAGTATCTGTATCATGCCATTCTTCGTCCTCTTCCAGATCAATGGTTGTTTTGTTCATTTAGTTTTTGTTATTGTTGCATGTGTTGGTACTGTGGTAGTTTTAGTACTATTAGTATGAATGCTACTGCTACTGTCACTACTTGCTGTTACGGTGAACAATATTTGCTGTCATTACTCTCGTTACTTGCACGATCATTGCTGTCTTCATCAAGATCATGATGTTAGTGACCATCATCATCATGCTTTCTATTGCCATACATCTTGCTGCTATCATCTCAGATATCTTGATTCATCATGGTCATTCTGGTCACCATTTTCATTATCATGGTCATTTGCTGCTACTACGAACTTCTCGAGCTTCTTCATCGATCCCGGAGCCAGGAAGGTGAAGCTGCCGCCTCATCGCAGCCCGCGGAGTCGCTGGCCGCCGCATCTGCGGCATCCCCGGCGTCCGCGCCAGGCACCGTGGTCTCAGCTCGGGGCTTTAGGGGTACATTTTAGGGTTTAGGGGGTTTAGGGTTTAGGGTTCAGGGTCAGTGTCGGGGATTTAGGACCAGCTGGGCGGTTGTTGAGTTGGAAGGTCATGTCGCAGGCGTTTCACCTGCTTCGTGAAGCGGTCTGGAGGGTTTCCTTTGTGCTGAACCCACGGGCCAGTTGCTGGTTTTAGCGATCAGGGCCCAGGCTTCATCTGCACATGGGTGTGGTAGTTTGGGACCTCTGTGACATCTGTGTATTCGGGTTGCTTCATATTGGCAATTTCACCCGCAAGGATCTCGACTTGGGGGGCTTGATGGTCTTGGGGTTGCGGATGTCAAAGCGGACGTGATCCATGATTCTGCGGAGGTTTCCGTTTCGCTCTTTCCTGCGGGGGATTGCACAGGGTCGGTTGGGGTCTTCGCCTCTAGCTGGAGGCTGAGAAAGATGTGCCCTTCATGATGAGCTTCCCTCTTCTTCCCCCCCGCACTTGCTGCTCGCCATGAAGGGCTAAACTCTTATGGTCCGGCTCATGCTGATGCTGATAGTTGTGATCCAGATGGTGGGAGTGACGATCCTGGTTGCTAGCAGGCAGTCTGTTTGCGAGCCCAATCGTCCGTTCCTCCTGAAACCCTCATCCATCGATAACCCCTAACCATAAACCCTAACTTTTTCAACCCGAAACCTTGAACCCTGGAACCCTAAACCCAAAACCCGAAACCCTGAACCCTGGACCCCTAAAACCTAAACTGAATGTTCCGAGCAGCTTGAAGCCCAAACCTTGGTGCCCCTCCTCGCGGCCATTTGGGCAGGTGCAGGGCAGCCCCAGGCCGGAATAAGACAGTTCGGGGCTTTTGGCTTGTAGGAGTTTAGGGTCTTGAGGGTTGAGGGTTTTAGGGTTTTAGGGTTTAAGGGTGTAGGGTTTAGAGTTTGTAGGAGTTTATGCTACTTGAACTGGGGGTTTTGGGAGTCAGGGGATTCAGGGTGGGGGTTGAGGGGGTTGAGGGTTCAGGGCTCTTAGGGAACGGCCTACAATCGGGCTTTAATAGGACTTCGGGATTCAAGGTGTTGGATCAGTGTTGACGCCTTCTGTAGGCCTTTAGAACTTACTGGTAGGTCTGTTTTGCTTTACGTATACAAATCTCTGAGACATCGCCCATGGATACGATTGCCGAAGCACAGGCGGCTCTGCTGTTGCCTCTGGTGGTGCTGCTGCGAGTGCAGCAACTCCTCCTCCTTCTCCAACCCTACTATGACAACCTCCACCTCCCCAAACCCTAAACCCTAAACCTGTTTGTGTGTTAAATCATGTTGGCAGGCAGAGGGTGAAGATCTGACGTCGCAACACCGGACCAGGCCCGAATGTGTGACTGGGACTCTTCGGCTCGCATTTACCCGGCAAGGCGAACCCCTGAAGCCCTAAGACCCATGCGGTGAAACCTGGTTGTGCGACCCCTGTCCTAAAACCTGATCGTTAGAAAAGCAATACCATTTATTGAATTGCGTAGGGTTGATTTTTGTGTACTTATACAAGATAGTATGCCCCAAAGCCTCATTAAGTTGGTTTTATTATACTTATACACGATCGTATGCCCTAAAGCTGGCTTTGGTTCTTCCGCCGTCCTGGCGAGGTCTGCCGTGGTCCTGCCCGAGCTCGCCGAGGCGGAATTCGTCGAGGCCGAACTCTTCAGCGCTTTAGAGTTGAGGGTTTTAGGGTTTCAGGGTTTTAGGGTTTTAGGGCTTTTAGGGCTTTTAGGGGTTTAAGGCTTTGGGTTTAGGGCTTTAGGGTTTTAGGGGCTTTTAGGGGTTTAGGGTTTAGGGCTTTTAGGGTTTTAGGGTTTAGGGTTTTAGGGTTTGGTTTTGTCGGGCTTGTTTGAAGGCAATCTTCCCATGAAGACTTCCCCTCTGGGCGTCCGATATGCTTAGACGGCAACGGGGAACCCAAAGGAACGACCCAAATACCCCTTTTACCGGGACTCACCTAACCAAGAACCCTGCTGTAGTACTCGAAACCCTAGGCACTCCAAGCTGAAGTTTAGGAGACTTAGATTAGAGGGCGTTGAGTGACATTTTGTGAAGATGTGGGGGTTAGTGTTTGAAGTATCATCGCAGACTAAAGAGACAGAGCCCAAAATCCCGTTCGGTCGCCGCCTGATCGTCGGGAGGCTGAGCGAAAGGTTGCCACGATCATGGATGAGTACCGGGCCCTGGACGAGGTGGGAATGAATCTAATGTACAAGCCCGAATCTTCGTAATAGTACCCCCCCCCTTGCAGTCACTTATGTAGCCCTATATTAGTACCCCCCACTAAACCCTAAACCCTAAACCCTAAACCCCCAAAATTACGTAGGGGCTTTCCTGGCATTCCATGGGGGCCTCAAGGCCTTCCGAGCACCAAGCCTCCGAGGCTCCCGACCACGAGCTGAAGCCCTAGTGTTAGAGTTTCGTTTATACTACATTCGGGTTTGGGGTCGAGGGGTTTCGGGTTTAGGGTTTAGGGGTTTAGGGGTTTAGGGTTTAGGGGTTGAGGGGTTTCGGGTTTAGTTGTCCGGGTTTCAAGCTTGACCCTTGCTCCATTGGGGGCCCTCCGAGCCCGCAGGTGCACATGAAGACGCTGACCGACTGGGTGGCCGAGTTCAACTCACTCGTGCAGGAGATGTAGGGTTCGAGTTTGGACGCGATTCCTTAGCTTCGTGCTCTCATCTAGTGCCGTTTTGGCTTGTGAGGCTTGCCTGATCTGGTTGTTGTCGTCATTTTTCAGGGTAGCTCTTCTTCATTGCAGGGCTCGAACCTCTCCAAATGCATCCCAACATCGCCCTTCGCCTGCACTTGGGGATTGGAGGACAACCGAACGCCCAAGCCGTAAGCGAAGTGGGAAAGCCGAGCCGCCTCCGACCCTGAGTCCGAACACCCCGAATCTTTCAAAGCCTATAGAGTCGCATCAAGCCCTGTAGAACCTTTTTTTAAAGCCTCTTGCAACACTATGAAACCCTTATAGAAAATTGAGCCCGAACTTCAGGAGATTGGACGGCCCGTGCTCGAGAGAGCACAAGGCTACTACGACAGCCGGGCCATTTGGCAACAAGCGATTCAGGACCGAAGGTGGGAAAATGTAGCGTTTGCCGTAGACCCTAGAGTCTGATTCCTCGGCCCTAAACCCTGTAGCCATACTGTAGCACAGTAAACACCAAAGAAGAGGCTTTCTTGTCAGGCTTGAAGATGGCACGGGCCGTGTGGAGGTGTAGTGTCCAAGGACCCCCGACCCTGCAAAGTGTCGAACAGGACTTCGCTGAGCAGCAGGGCGTTCTGGACCGGGTCAACCTCGAGCTGGAGGTGCAGATACATTGAAATAGTAATTTCAATCATACTATAATATACCATAGTATGCTATAGCATGCTATAATACATTACAATGTACTATAATAAATCAGAATACAAAATAATGAGGCCTCTTGGGTCCAGGGGCTCGGATGTAGAGGGGCCCGAGACGAGATGGGCGCAGCATGGGCGGGTTGACGTCATGGTGTTTAGGGTTGAGGGTTTAGCCGGCTCATTGCCGTGCTCATTTCACTTGAGAACTCGCGTTCTGTTCTTCCTTTCCTATCTGCTTGTCATCCTGGCGGATGATATGGCCACGTCTGCCGTTCTTGTCCTCGTTGTCGTCGCAGCTCTACGGTGTTGGTTCACAGGTGCCTCCGGTTCCCAAGCCCCAAATTACACCAAAACCATCAACCCGAGAGCCCAAGCCCAGTTCTCGCTAGTTGCGGCAGGTGGCGGTGAAGAACTTGGCCAAGGCAGAGGCCAACGTCTCAGCTGCATCCCTGCCATCTGAAGCTCTGGCTTTGAGGTCTTCAGGCTGCCGGGTTTGAGACCTAGTTGCTGCTCGAGTTTAGGGTTCTTGGGTTCTAGGGTTTAGGATTTAGTCAGGCTTCTCAGGTTAAGCTTTAGAGTTTCGGACAGGATTGTGCTGAACCGAAGTCTTTGTGAAGGCATGGCTGTCGAAGTCGCTCCACGACAGCTAGTTCCGATTGCCCGCACGCTTTTTTGTCAGTTACCTGGCCCGGAGGCAACCGGCCGGTTTTGGGACCCAAACCCTAAACCGAATCTCTAAGCCCTCGTACCCTCGTACCCGGTCTCAACGTGTCAGGACCTCCACATAACATGGGAGCTGCGAAACCCAGAACAAAGGGTGCCTAGCACAAGCCGCCCCGAATGATAACTCCAACCCGTGGGCCCTTTTACCCCTCGCACCTCCGCTTATGAAGCCTTATACCCACAAAACCGACACCTTGTTTTGCACTCCGAGACGGCCTTCGAAGCCTTCCTCCGGGGCAGCGACGCTCTATCGGACCAGCAATGGGAGGAGCTCGCACCCGCCAAGGCCTGGCGTTCTGCTGCGACCCGAGGAGGTAGCTCTGTCTGCTTTCTTTGTTGGTGCCACGAATTTCCCCAGTTTGATTTTCAGTTTCGCGTGAGAGGGGAGAGGTTTGTAAAGATGGCTGTTTACCACTCTTCCTTCTTTTGTCTTCGTGTGACACCGTTCTACCTTGTTGAGGCTGCTGCTGATGTGCTTGTTGTTGTTGTTGTGGTGGTTGTTGTTGTTGTTGTTGCTTTCCTCGATTACTTCGCGTGCTGGGGTCCATTATGATGAGTGAGGTACTCGTGTCTCTGCGGCGCCTGCCGCCTACGGCCTTGCCAGATCATCTCTTCCAAAGCTCCTGCTGGGTGAAGATGAACTTGGTCATGAAACTGCCATGCGGGCGATGGGAATGATGATGGTAGTGATGCTCATGTGCGTGATTAGGTACGTCCATTATTCTGTGCGTGGTGATCCCGATGGGGATGATGGCGACGATGATCATCGTTTGTTTCTATCATGAGTGAGTTCCCCTGCTCTTTGTGTTTCTTGTGACGGCTGTAGAGTCTTTTTGCAACGTCAGGTCGGCGACGAGAACGATGCCGAGCTGGACTCTGATCCCAAGCTGCTGCGCATGATTCGAGTGGGCGCCCTACATACAGATTACAGTACAGGTTTAAGGGGTGCGTAAACACCCAAACAAGAACCCAAACCAAGCCGCCAATTTGAGACATGTGGGGTTGTGGGTCGCCTGTAGTGTTCGAGGCTCGTACTTTACGGTGGCTCGTGCCTTGCGGTTCTAGGATTTCGCGTTCCCAAAGAAGAGGAGGTCGAGAAACTTCAGGAGGTCAACCGGGAGTTCACCAGAGTTTGCAGCCTCCTTGGCACTGAGGATGTACAGTCATAGCCACGTCAGTGGAGTCATAACGATGGACATTTTGAGGTTTACGCTTTGACGAAAGCTCCACCGATACCTCAAACCCGAAACATCGTATCTCTGTACATGCATTTCTGAGGTCTCTCGTCTTGGAGACACCGTTGCCAATCTGCAGCTATCACCTCAGATGCTGAAGCTCTGAGCACCGGGCTTTCCGGAATAATGAAGACTGGCGATCTATCTCTGCAGTCTCTATCGATCTATTCCGACACAGCACAGCCACACCACCTAAATCCCAAAGGCCGAAACTCGAAAGCCCGCAAGGCCCGAAACCCTAAACAGCCCTGCAGAGCCCTGAGAAAAAAATGCTCAGGACCCGCCGCGACCGGGAGGTCGGGGAGCTAACCCTCAAGCGCGATGAGCTCGAGGAAGCTCGAAGGCCTCCTTAAGCCATGGTTTAGGGTTTAGGGTTTTAGGGTTTAGGGTTTTAGGGTTTAGGGTTTAGGGTTTTGGGGTTTAGGGTTTAGGGTTTTGGGGTTTAGGGTTTAGGGTTTAGGGTGAAGGCTTACCTGAAGGGATCTTGAGGGATCCTAGAAGGGTTACTAGAAGGCTTAGGGTTTTTTTGTTTTAAAGGTTCCTTTAAAAGCGGCTCCTAGAAGCGTTCACCGTCAGGCTCCTACAAGGGTTCGCTTTGGGGTCGGGCTCTCCTGCGGGGGCGACAACGCTTCCTCTGCGCGTTTTCGGCAGTTTAGGGGGGTTCAGGGCTTAGGGTTTTGGCTGTTTCGGGTTCAGGGAGGCGCCGGGGAATGGCGGCCAGTGCGGGTTTAGGGGTTTAGGGAGTTGAAGGCTTCAGAGAACCGCCATGTGGATCGCTTTCCGCTAGCTGCTGTTGTTACAGCTAGTTGCTCTGGAGCGCCCGAAACCTGAACGGCTTTAACTTCAGGCTTGGAGGCAAAGGGCATCTCATGTCGGGTGGCGAAGAAGAAGATGAGAGGAGCTGTTTTAAGCTACGGGCCCCCTTCTGAAAGGTGTGATGGCATAGGCGGCATAGGTGCGAAAACATCTTTCATCACGCCCCCCCCCCCCATCGAACGCACATCACATATCCCTGATTTTGTAAGTAAATCGCAACCTTCATGGTTATGTTGGGGGTAAGTGTTTAGAGCAAAGCCCGTCGTTGTTGACTTCTGCAGGCGCTTTGAGAGCGAAGATCAGATGCACAGCGCTTGCCTGGCCCTTATGCTCTGAACTTGAGGGTTTTGCCTTCGCCATACCTGTCTGTGACCCCCAAACCTCTGACGGTAAACCCGAAGTATCTTGAGGCAACTGCGGTGGAGTTGCTTACTGCTCATGTCTGTTTCTAGTTTTTTTGGAGTGATTTTACGCGAGAAGGGGCCGATCCGAAGGTTTCGCGCCTTCGTTGGGACGACAAAGTTTGAGGAGTTCGAATCCCCGAGTGCGAAATCAACAACCTGTGCACGTCGTCGCAGAAGAAGAGGACGAAGCAGTGGGAGAGGAAAGTGGCAATAGTAGTAACCGTCGGATGTGGAGGCGAATGGTGGAGGAAGCGAATGACAATCGTGAGATGGTACCGTTCAGCCACGGTCATGGCCAGCCAATACATGCAATAAAGCAGAAACCCAACACCATGAAAACGCCGAGTCCACAAGTTCACACTCAGAGGCCATGATCTCCCTTTCACCATAAAGAAACGAGATTCTCAAGCTTCGAACATTTTACACCCAATGCCAAACTGCAGGCACGTGGAACTGCTCGGTGAAACGGGCAGCGCCTTTCTACGAGAAACGGCGGCTGCATGAGCCTGCAGCTGAGAATGGAGTTTGTGTGGATGTAGAGTTGCGGGATTCAAGGGGTCGTTGCCGTCAGCTGCTGCTCTAGCTATAACTGCTGTTTCTGCTATTGCTGCTGCTACTGCTGCTGCTGCCAGCTACTGCCACTGCCACTGCTACTGTTACTGCTACTGCGACTACTGCAGCTGCGACGACGCCGACTACTACTACATAGTACATTGCTTTCAATACGGGTCGTTTTGGTCTTTCTGGTCGTTTTGTTTTTTTGGTCGTGATGATCAGTTTGATATTTATTTGAGGGTGAGGCAAAATGACTGTCGTTTTGTTACCACTACCACGAGCACCACCACTACCACTGCCACCGCCGCTACCACCACCACGACGACGACCACGTCCACGTCCACGTCCACTACCGCTATGACTACTACTGCTGCTACTACTGCTACTACTAATGCTGCTGCTGCTACTACTACTACTACTACGACGACGACGACTACTGCTGTTGCTGCTGCTTCTGCTACTGCTACCACCACCACCATCACCCACCAGCACCGGCACCGGCACCGGCACCAGCACCAGCACCAGCACCAGCATCAGCACCGCCACCGCCGCCACCGCCACCACCGCCACCACCGCCGCCACGGCCACCACCGCCACCACCGCCACCACCGCCACCACCGCCACCACCGCCACCACCGCCACCACCGCCACCGCCGCCACCGCACCGTCACCGCCGCCGCCACCACCGCTAGTACCACCGCCACCACCACGACCGCCGCCACCCGCCGCCGCCACCACGGCCGCTGCCGCGGCGGCTGCTGCTGCTGCTGCAACCACAGCTAGTACTACTCCTCCTCCTGCTGCTGCTGCTTCTCCTATCACAGCAACGTCAGGATCGTGGCTTTCTCGTTGCCGTCACGGTCGTTACCATCAGCATCGTCGTCAATCATGAACGTCGCCACCAACACCATCAGCCATACCATCATTGGCAGCAGCAGCAGCAGAAGCATCAGCAGCAGCATCAGCATCAGCATCACCAGCACCAGCACCAGCACCACCACCAAAATCACCACCACCATCATCGCCATCATCGCCATCATCACCACCATGACCACCATCACCATCATTACCACCATCCCCACCATCACCACCGTCACCACCATCACCACCACCGCCATGACCACCATGACAGGGACCGCCTTCATCTCCATCACACGTGGACCTACTGGTGCTAATTGCCAAACCTTAAGCCCTAAGTCCTCGCATGCACAGGTTCAAGGTGGACCAGCAGCTGACACAGCTCCATGCTGCCGGGGCCTTTTCATGGCAGTCTGATCGTGCGCTACCCTCGGTGGTGCCAGCGCTTCTTCTTTTCCTGCGCTCTGAATCTCGACCCCACAAAAACTCTAAACCGGAAAAGTCCTGAGATTCCGGAGCCTTTGTGGTTAGCACAGGTGGAGCGCCGCCTGAGCGAAGCGAGGAAACACCTTGCTGAGGTGCCTTGCTTTGCGTTTCGGTTGTCGGGCTTGGCTTGGGGTTTTAGGGCTTAGGGTTTAAGGCCTGGGACCCCTAAACCCCAAATCCCGAACCGGACCCGCAGTTTAGGAATTTTGCGGGCCTGTGACAACGCCTCCACCTCGAGCCTAGCAAGCAAGAACTGAACCCCAAACCGTCAGACACCCTAGACCCGAAAACCCCCAACCCCAAAACAGGACCAACCCAGAACCCGAAGGCCAACGACCCATGACCGCACCGATGCGGAAGACATCCCAGGTGCAGGGAGCAGAGTCTCCGGCCTCGGTGAAGAGGAGGCCGCCGATGCGTGAATCTTACCTTTGGTTCGTAGGGAATGGAGGAATGGGGACTATCATAAGTACCACTACGACCATTCTTCCATTCCCTACTAACCAAAGGTAGGGAATGGAGGGCAGCAGACTGCAAAGGCGAGTGGTAGTGATAGTGACCTTCAGCCAGCTGGTGCCGCAACAAGATGGCCATGACGTCAGTGTGCCAGGAGCCCTCAACCCTGGCCTGAGACTCAGACCCCGAACAAATGTTCGGCCAGGTCTCAGTCGCGTCAAATCGACGAGCTGAGTTTGCAGAGCTTCGAGATCGCGGGGGCGGAGCCTGCGCACGACGAATTCCTGTCGCGGCTTGGGCAGAGATTCTGGACTTTCAAGATAGTGCCCGGTGTGCAGGCCCTGCACCCTACGCCCGAGACCCTAAGCCGTAAACCTGTTCTACCACAGGATGAGCCCATCGGCTGAGGTGTGACGAAGCGTCCTCCGACGAGGGGTGAGAGGCCTTGGCTCTCAGCAACAGAGGAGTATGGGGGCCTTAAGACTTAGAACACGGTTCCCCTTGAGGAATCGATCTGGGTTACTGCAGGGCTTTTAATATGGGGGCCTGAAAAATTGCGGTGAGGGTTTGAGGTAGATTATAGTAGAGTTTAAACAGCGGAGCCCTGAGGAACAGCTTTGGTAATTGTTTAGGCCCTGCATTAGTCTTAGTACCAGGCTGTTGTGGGGCTTACGGTTTAAGCTATAGAATTTAGACACAAGTCTTCAAGTCACCGGGGTGGAGGTTTGAAGTAGGATCTCAGGATTTAGTAGTGTGCTACGTGGGGTGATGTAGAGGTATGCGTTTTTGTTTCAGATAGACAGATAGGTACGGCATGCAAGCCGCTACAACCTAAACCACACCCAAAACCCAGGAAGCCCTAAACCCCACACCCCCCTAAACCCTAAACCCTAAACCCTAAGCCCACACCCCCCTAAGCCCTTGACAATCCCCCTCCCGGCTTCACGGGCCTCCGGGACCCTACGTCGGGCCCGGCAGTGTCTTCGCGACTTTTGGGGTTCAGGGGTGAGGGTTTTGGGAGTTTACGCATTGGAGGGTGCTTTGTTGTTGGAATATCTAGAGTTGAGGATGGGGCGGCGCTAGACTCCAGACGTGGAGGGCGCCGGGAAGGTGTAGCCAGGCTGGCTTTGTAAGCATCGTCAACTTATCGCTCATGAGAAGCTGCTGTAGCAGATCTCCTGTTAGGTTCGCAGATCGCCTTTGTGGGTATCCTGCAAAGGGTTTCTGGGGTAGGCGCTCCCTTACAAGAGTCGCGTGCGATTCGAAGTTGAGCTTATAGGGCTTACATTATGGTCCGGTGTTTGTTGTAGGATTCGGGGTTTGCATGTTACTGAGAGCCAGATTGAGCAGAATGGATTGGTTGCTTAGCTCCGTTTCAAATTTCAAGCGCTTTGACCCGTCGTTGCCGTGCAGATAAAAGGCAGGCGGGCTGACACAGAGTCTTTGCAGGACTTCGAGAGTCGTTAGCAGCGTTAGCATTGCCTCCGACAATCCGTGTAATCTCAGAACAGTTCCTTGACAAAGGAGACGAAGCCCTGTTTCGGCTCACGCAATCGCTGATGTGTGCAGCACTCCAAAGAGCCCCCATGTTTGACCCAAGCTGAACCTCAGCCCGGAACTGAAGTCACTAAGGCAAACGCCACTCCGATGCTTTTGCAGCTACTTAACTTAGCATGTAGCCTAAAGCCACCCTCGACCCTAAAGCCATCGAAGGCCTAAAGCCCTTCCAACATGCGCTACTGTACATGCTGAAGCCGTAGCTGTTCGCAAAAGCCGTAAGCATGTGTCCCAGTGTTTTGGCATTAGGGTTTATTGTTTTGGAGTTTAGGGTGTATAGTTTTGGGGTTTAGAGTGTAGGTTTCCGAAGCAGCAGCACGGCGGCTGGTTTCTAATTGGAGCAATGCCGTGCAAGAACATGAAACCCAAAAAATAAACAAACCCTAATTGCGCCCGTAAGCCCGTAAGCTCAAACTATGGCATCGAGATGTCCGCCACGGGCAGCGTTGTCATTGTGAGGCAAGCAAGCCAGGAGGTTTCTGTTTGGAAGTCACCCAAGCCCTCAGCATACAGATCAACCATGCTTCTCGAGGTATCGATAGTGCTAGTGGTATGGTGTTAGAGGAACAGCAACATCAAAAGCTCTCATTCTGCGTCAACCGCTCTGATACGAAGTCAGAGTCGAAGTCTGCTAGCCTAACTTAATTATCTGTACGTTGAGACTTTTTCACACGGTTTAGGGTTTAGGGTTTAGGGTTTATAGTTCCTCCTTCGTGCGCCGACTCGCAGGTCAAATGCGCCGCGTCTCCGCTATTGAGCGCGAGGCCCGCGGACCAATTTCGCAGGGAGTACAACAGGGGTCTTACTTACTACGAAGTACTAAGCAGAGGGTTTGGGGTATATCATGGCATGAGTTCAAAAAACTGCAAAGGGGATGCTCTGACTCAACATTCAGACTTCTTTGTTATATGATCGCCAACCCTGAAGATCGTAAGCTCGTTTTTGCATGTTTTCACCCTCCTTAACATGACGCTCGGAGCGCATCGGCGGCTTTCACAGGCTCCCTACTGCTACTAGTTTAGCAGCAGCAGCAGTGGTGGTGGTGATGCTAATGATAGTAGTAGTCTCTCGCAGTCGTAGTCGTATTCGTAGTGGTAGCTTCCTCACGGTGATGACGAATTACTTTGCGGTTTCCTACTTCGAGAATCAATACTCTAAACATCATCACCATCATGATGTCAGCATCACCATCATCTTTATCGCCGTCAGTATCTTCAGCGATCGTCTCAAGGCCTGTATCAAGGTCGACATCCACAACCACAATAATAGAAACTATTCGCAGATTGTAACAGTCATCGCCACCACCACTGAAGACCCATAACAGGTGGCCAGATCTGCCAGGGCGCATGCGCAAGGCTCTCGGATGCCTGTATCATCATGGCCGCCGTCAGTCCTTGCTGGACTTTGGGTTTCGGGTCTAGGGCGACGAGGATCTGAGAATCTGGGCTTTGGAGTTTGCAGGAAGCTACGGTGAGTAGATACTACACCCGAAACGGCCCCAGCGAGTGTAGTCCAACCTCAAATCCTCGAAATCAAGCCAACAGGACACTATCCAAACCAAGAGTTCCCATTCGTTAAGCCACCAAAAAACCCTCGCCCCCCAAACCCTAAACCCAAATATTTGAAATTTGAAGCCGCGATGCCTCGAAGCACAAGCCCAGGGACCGGAGCACGGCCAAAGTGGTGGACTCAGACCAGAGACCCTCTGCCGCCCAACTCGGTGTGTAGGCGGGCTAAGTTCGGTTTCTGCATGGCACTTGCACCACGTCGTAGTGCACAGCCAGCAGTCACATCAACGCAAATTCGATGCGTCTCATATCGAGCATCTACAGCATCTACATAAAGGTCTGACATCCCTAATGATCTACCACCTACGTTCTGTCATGTGTCATATGATGTGACTTTTGCCGTTCGAATGGATGATACGACTTCAGCAGGCTTCGATTGGTAAGCCAGCCTTGAACCTTCCCAAAGGCATTAACTAGAAGCCTGCATGAGGTCAAATTCCCAGCAGCCCTAAGTTCTAAGCCTTCAAGCCCGTCTACAAACCTTGCAAGCCCCAAGAAAAAATGAAAAATGAAAGCCGTAGAAGCCCCACACCAGACCCACAAAGTGAACCCGTTGGGCACTAAACCCAACCTGAGGATGCCGTCGGACCCGGTAGCCAGGTGCCGAGTCGGGGTGTCGGAGCTTGTGGAAGCGGGTTGTTTGTGCGTGCGTGCGCGCTGTTGGTAAGTGAGGAGCTTAGGATTTCAACATGTTGGGCATTTTGGTTGTCTCAGAGTTTGGTACGGTTTGGTGGCTCTGATGTGGACGGCTTCAATGTTTGGAGGTGAAGCTGGTCGACTTAACTTCGAACATGTGGATCGTTCCATAGTACTGGGAAAGTGGGAAGACAGGACATTGCGAGAAGAAGAAGAAGGCACAGCCCCCGCTCCGCCCCTAAAAGTATCCAGGGCACCGCCGCCCTGAAAAGCTCTTCAAAAGGTGCGACCGGCACAGCCGGCGACGAGGGCCCAGATGAACAAGCATGCCGAGGACGAACCCGTTGCTGTCCGACCAAGGGCCCTGATCCACAGATTCCTAAACTGGATTTCAATACTATTATGGGGGCTGGAAGAAGTACATAGTGACGGAAGGTTGTAAAGCTCTTCTGTTTTGCTCAATCCGCTGCAGGGTTTCTGGAAGACCTGATGATTCCTGATGTGACCGGCATTAGCGTTTTGTGGCACTACCAACGGTGGATGCAGTATATTATATAGCACATCTAGATGCATGGATTCTCCATGTACACACAACCGAGACACCGAGGGGGGAGTGTACTATCTACCTCAGCAACCGCGTCAGCTGCTCTGGCAGCAGTAAACTGAGCAATGGGAAGATTTGTGCATTGTCGTTGCAGCAATACCAGTATTGAGAAGCCGAGTAGAAAATGTTGCTAAGTAATCCCTAATGATACCCGGCCCCAGACCTGAAGGAGTCCATTGCAACTTCTCCCTTCCTACTCCTGCCGGCACTGTCACAACCATGCTGCAACTACTGATCCTACTGCGTCTGCCACTACTGCGGGGGGACAGCTTCGCTTCGGGCCGTGCTGATGCTTATTGCGGCGCCAGAACGAGCAAAAGCTCGGGAAGCGCGGCATGCTGTCCTCGTGGATGCTGCTGCTGCCTCAGCGCCTTTTGGGCGGGGCTCATGGTGCAATATTGGTGATGGTACATTTTGATCTTCAGCAGGGGATTTAGATCTATGGAGTTTTGTGGGCTGTCTCTCCGTCCCTCACTGTCTCTGTCTCTGTCTCTCTGTGTCTCTCTCTACTGATCTATCTACCTAATGTATCAGACGTATGATGCTCATGTGTCTAGATGTCTCCTCATACTTGTGCTTGTATCCGTGCTCTGCAATTTAAGCAAAAGCTCTCTGTGCTGGGATCGTTTTCCAAGCAGGACCAGCCCACTTCAAAAGAAACCCTCTTGTGCCTGGTCTTCACGTGTCGAGGTTCGTGGGGTCGTTGTGTGGACCCTCTGCGCCATGCTTCACCTTGGCTTGGTATGGATGGTGGCGCATGTCCTTGTCTCAGATTTCGACGGATCTTTTTGTGGTGTGCTTCGCTTCGGTTTGTGTAGGATTTCCCGTTCAGGGTTGCTTGATGCTTTGAGGGAGATTCCGCGTCCAATATTCGGATGTTCAATGCTCCGCTTTCGCCCACTGCTGCATTCTGCAAGCTACTATCTCTCTTCCTCTTGGAGTGCCAGCGATCATGTGACGAAGATTGCTTTCGCAAATTGCAGCTATGACCCTGCACCGACCTCAAGTTCTACACCCTAAATCCTAAACCCCAAACGCCGCGTCCTCAAACCGAAGCACGACGCCCGCAAACACCCCAAACCCTAAACCCTGAACCCCGCTTGTCACCTCGGATCGCTCGGAGCACTCTACGCAAGAGCTACAATTCTCGGAGTTTCTGGACTTCGGGTTCAATGCTTGGGTTTCTGGATGTGCACAGGGGTTTGCTGTTTGTTCTAGGAGTTGGTGAGGGAAGTTCAGATAAGAAATGGTCAACTCAATCTCCGTTTTTGCACTTCCGACCCGCTGAGTTTACGGTGAGCTTGCACCTCACTGCAAATTCGTCGAGCCTTGTGGTGAGCTTAGCTACGGAGCCATTATCTTGGAGATTTTGTGAAGAGTCAGGACTTCTACTGAGCGTTCTTTTGGCTGATGTAGTGTTATGAACTCTACCGTTGAATGCGCTATATAGGGAGGGCATACCGTCGTCGTGGAGCTGTAGAGAGGCTTTCACCTGCAAAGCCTTTCATCCTACTGCAAGCACACCCGGACCGCTTGCTCCCCATAAATAGGGAAACGGTCGCACCTGCATCCGCATGCAGACGACAGTTCGGAGGGCAGTCTCAGTAGACTTTTAGGTGATGTGAAGCGCTTGCTGAGGAGCCGTGCAGAAGTTGCTTCAAATGATGCTGTAAGGGCTTACTGTCTTGTGTCCTTATCATCGCTTCTGAAAGCTCCAACAGTGGGGCTCTGCATGTCGGTTGTCACGCTGGAATCTGCCGTAGTTGTGAAGCCTCGACCGTGTTAGACTCAAAGCATCATTGCTCTAAGTGCAGGCTTGGATGTTGCTTGGTTCCTTACCTGCTGGCTGCTCAGCTGTCTTCCGGTCTTTAACTTAGAACTGACGCAAGCCCTGGAGGATTGTGGCAGCAGTGGTTGAGGTGTACGCTGAATGGGGGTTTGGGAAGCTCGGTGTTTCGCCTGCAGCTTCAACCGTCGATGCTCGTGGTCTTCAAAAGGGCGTTCACTGCCATTGCAGACTCTCGATGCAACTCCTAAGCCCGAAGCTCCCTGAGCCACTAAAGGCCCCAAAGGCCCCAAAGGCCCTGTGGGCCCTTCATCCCTTAACAACCTAAACTGCCCGGAACAACCCAATCCCCTAAACCCTCAACTTTACACCCCTGTCATCCCTTTACAAGTCCCAAAAGGCCGACCTTCGACCCCCTAATCTCTCAACCTTTAAACCCATCCGAAACCTTGAACCCACTAAACATCAAGCTTCCCAAATCCCGAATCCTCTAATCTCCTCCACATCCTCAACCCCACCAACACCGATAAAATAAAAGAGCGGCCTGCCATGGGGCCTGGGTTTTTGAGTATCGTGTTTCTTGGTGTCATATCGGATTATGCAATGGGCGCATGCATTTACGCATGCTACTGCTCACGAAGGTGTAACATTATGCATCATGTTGTGTATGTACATGCGTATACACGTGAATGCACAGGCATGTGCATTCTTACAGATGCACAAGTCCGTACATGTGTTTGCTGTGCGTTGGCATTACCGTGGTATCCTCTACTATACGATAATCCACTTCCAAGCGAAATGAAAGAGTCATTTTAAGCAGTTGGCTCACGACATTGACTCGGTGAAGGTCTGTGTGTTTGTGAGTACTCAGTTGAGTCTGTATTGTAGTATCTCAGTATGTCAGTATGACTTGTTGATAAGGAGTCTCACAATAATACGCAGCCACAATGACTATCGCATGACTGCAGTTCTGCAAGTTGGGGAACACACATGCACATCTGTGCTTTTTGTTATGGTGTCGTAACAATGCACACAGCATCACGGTTTTTCCTTCTCTTACTCATACAGGGATACATACGCGCACAAGCCTATGCATGTACTTTTTTATGTGTTTGCACTCCCATGGTACACTCTACTACTACAGTACAAGTTGCGCAGCAGATATGCCGCCGCTTGTAAGCGAAATGAAAGGAAATATTAAACTTGAAGCAACTACGTATACACTTCACGCATCGTTCCAGCTTACTCTACAACTTTAACACCCGGTAATCTAGGGTGCGGAGCCTTGCCGTGTTCAGATTCCCTTATGTCCTGACTCGGTGAAGGTCCGCGTGTTGTGTGGGTACTCAGTTTAGTCTTTATTATAGTATCTCAGTATCTCAGTATGACTCAATGACTTGCTATGAAGGGCCCCACAAACAATGCGCAGTTACACTGACTGTCGCAAGACTGTATTTCTGCAAATTGGCGAAGACATGTGCACATGTGCTTTGTACGGTGCCGTTACATATACTGTATCAGGGTTCTATTCAGTCTGTATGTACACAGGTTAACAGGTCGGTGACACCATCCATGCTTAGACCAGTGTGTGTATGCATTCATACGGCCCCCAAGTGCTTGTAAACAGAAGGATATTGCTTATCAGCAGAATCAGTGCTTATTAGCAGAATGCCTGCTTATAAGCAGCCGGACTGCTAATATGCATAACATAAGATAGATTAGACAGTAAGCTTGTTTATTTAGACCCTAAACCCAAAAGGAAAGCCACAGCGTGAGGTTGTGCGGGCGCGTCACCTGTGGCCAAAACCGAAAAAAACAAAACACCCCAAGAAGCAAAAAACCAAAACAGCAAATACACCAAAACAAACAATCATTTTCAATTAGTCGGAATCTGCAGACAGTCCGGAAATATTTGTGTTTTTTTGGGTTTCTTTGATTTTGTGTTTTTTTTGGTTTCTTGGGTTTTCTTGGTTTTGATAGTGGGCTGAGGAAGTTTAGGGCTTCGGCATTCCAGAGGGCCTCCGTGCCTGCCGGGGAGCAAGCAATCCAAAATGACAAGGTTTAGGGTTTAGGGTTTAGGGTATCGAACAGTATGCGAACGTGTGGTGTGCAAAAATGGCAGCCCTTCTGTAGTAATGGCTCAGCAACCATAAGGCTATTATTTCACATGCTCTTGGGGCCAGATAGCCCCAAGCCCCCAGGGATTTCAACCCCTAAACCCCCCCTAAAATAGGAAAATAATGGCATGACAAGGCTATTCTTCTACATAGTTTCTGGGGGTTTAGGTAAGGCCTGAACCCGAAACCCTCAACCCTAAAACCCCCAAAGATCCCCAACACCTTCAGGTCTTCTCGGCCGAGCGATTCCTGCAGCGCAGCGCTGCGGGCATCAACCTCCGAGGGATCTCCGGGGCGCGCGGCCCGGGGGTTGAGGGGCCCGCGGAGTTTAGGAGTTTAGGCTTTGGGCTTTAGGTTTTAGGGTTTCGGGTTTCTAAATGGCTTGTGGGTTTGGGATTTTAGGAGTTTAGGAGTTTAGGTTTTAGGGTTTCGGGTTTCTAAATGGCTTGTGGGTTTGGGATTTTAAAAGTTTAGGCTTTGGGTTTTAGGGTTTCGGGTTTCTAAATGGCTTGTGGGTTTGGGATTTTAGGAGGTTAGGGTTTGGGTTTTAGGGTTTCGGGTTTATAAATGGCTTGTGGGTTTGGGGTTTTAGGAGTTTAGGCTTTGGGTTTTAGGGTTTCGGGTTTAGGAATCGGGGTTTGGGTTATGGGGGTGTAGGGGTTTAAGGTTCAGGCTGTTGCTCCTGATTCCCGAGTGCCGAGATGCCAGGATGGCCCTTTGCAATGTCGGGGAGTTCCCTTGCCCTCCCTCGTGCCGCTGCCGCTCTTGCCAGGACTGCCCGGTGCTGCCAGTAGGAGAATGGAGTTTGCTTATCAAGCCTGCAAAGTTTACTATCCTGTCATATTACAACTCCTCTCCTCTGTGAGATGTTACGAGACAAGCAGGGATACGTTTATGTGGCTTGTGGCCTGACGCGGCCCACTAGACCGCCCTTTGAAGGCAAGCGATGCCTCACGGACTGTCCAGAATTACACCCCGAGTCTAAGCTGTTGCCTGGGTGCCAAAGCCTAGCCTAAGCGACCCTTTGGTTTGGGCTGCGGTATTTCAAGAGGCTTTTGGCTCGGGATGCCAGGTACCAGTGCTAATCTGGCACAAGCTGCTTGAAGGTCCCAGTCCACACCAGGCCGGATCCTAATCTCCAAGTCGTAAGCCAGCCCAAGCTCTAAACAAGGAGCCCCTTGGTTCGGGCCGCGGATCGCCTGGAGCCGAGAGTGTGGGCAGCAGTGGCGTTGCCACTTTGATGGTGATCATGGCGACCATGATGAGGAGGGCGAGCATGATGTTTCTTCTTGTCGTCGTTGTTGCGGTTCTGCCCACTTCCGCCCGCAACCTCCTCTGGGGGTGATCGTGCTGATATATGATGATGGTTGTGGTGCTGTTGGTCATGGTGATGGCAAAGATGCGGAAGAACTCCTCCTCCTCCTCATGTTCCTCCTCCTCCTCTTTCCTCCTCCTCCTCTCATCTGCAGGATCGCGGTGATGAGCAGCTGTGATGTTTGTTCCACGACCACCTCAATGGCTACATTGACGTGAGGTTCGTCTGGCGGCAGGATCTACTGCAGGCCTTTCCTTGGCAGCGCTGGCAAGGCCTTGCTTTTTGTGGTGACGTGCGTCGGCGTCGTGTTTCGGAGGCAGGGGCTTCACAGCTCGGAAGCATTGCTTGTCATGTCTGGCTCTCGCACGGTCCCCGAAGTAGACCGGAAACCCTCCACCCCAAACGCAAGAATCCGAAACCCAAACTTAGGCTTCTGCCCTAAATGGAGCTCGATCTTCGTGCAGGCTCTCGTCTCCCTTTGCTGCCGCTCTGGGCGGGTGCCCCGCACTTTGCATCCATGTGGTTTAGGGTTGATCCTAGTCCGAGGCCTGATCAGTTTATTCATTGATCAGGGTTAAGGGCTACTATAGGTTGCTGCAATGGAAACCGCTTTAGGGGGAGTTTATTGCAGGTTTGTCCTCGCAAGCTGGGGAGTTCGTTCGTTCGTTGGGGTTCCGCGTTTTGAGTATCCTACTGCTATTGCCTGAAGCTCTCATATGCCTTCCGGACACCCGCCGAAGATGAGAGGTGCGCGGAGACCGTTCTGCTGCTCGTCAGAGTAAAGCCCTCAGTGGGTCCATGGTTTCGTGTGTCATGGACTTGGGCTCGGGGCTTTCATTGGACAACGAGAAGTTACTTCGCTCGATGTGCTTGCAGCCATCATACACGTGTCTGTCGTTAACTTCATCATGACCATCATGATGCCTGAACCGTACTCTGGCATTAGCCTTTGTGCAGCGGGATGCCTTGATCCCTATCCACCCTGGCTTCCTCCCAGATGATGCGTCGAGGACCACGCAAGCTTTCGAAGTTTCCCGCCCCTTTCGGGTATGCCACCCTCAACCGTTCATGTTTAGGTTCTTTTGGGGGCTGCTACCTTAGATCCAAGGCAGCGTACGCCTGCATCTGGATCTGCGACTGGCGCCTGCAGCAGATGTGGCGCAAGAGGAAGTAGCCAGGAAAAGAAACTAGGTTTCAGGGTTCGGGTCTCAGGGTTGAGATGAAAAGCGAGACTTGCTGCTGCTAGGCTGCTGCCGTACAATACTCAATACTCACTGCACAGGTAACGGTTGATGAGTCGCGAAGTCTTGTTTGGATTGTTTGGAAGGCTTACTGTTACTGCTGTCGAGGAATTTGCAGATTAATAATCATAATAGTAGCAAATAATAATAATGATATATATATATATGTAATATTATATTATATATATTATATATAATATAGGAATGATTGAGACCATGGGTGCATGAAGCCCCAGGGCTGGGATGCGATCTTGCTTCCAAGTCTGGGAGACACGGCTGTGTTGAGTGTCGGAAGACAAGCAGTGCTAGAGTAGTGCAAGTATTTCATGTAACCAGACATCAGGGTTTTTTGTAGCTCAGCATTGAGATTTCATTGGCTTTTGCCCGCCCAAAGCCACAGCGACTGCTGCTGAATTCCACGAAAAGACTCCTAACGGATATGTAGCAAAAGATTGAGAGCAGAAGCCGACTTCATAGCATCACACACACAGTGCGCTTTTATCAGTTTCGGCCAACCCCGCAGCTGGCAGTTTTCGATCGGAGCTTTAGCGCGATGTCGTCCGGACAGCCGGTGCTGCCTGTGCCGCAGCAAGCCCTGCATGGATATGATGAAGTTCCGGCAACTGTCAGGTCCTCGGTCGTCTTCAATTTCCATGTGGCTTACCAGGGCCGCTAAACTTTAAGCTCTGAAGCAGTAACTCGGTGTTAAGCTACTAGGCGTTCATCACGCACAAGGCGAAGGTGTGAGTAAGTTCAATAGAGCAGAACGATGATCAGACATGTAACAGATAATAGAAACTATACAACACGTTATTATATGATGCAGAATGTATACTACATACTATATAACATACAACGTAACACGTGTAATAACTAGCTGAACATATCTCATACCTAATACCGCCAACACCTAATGTCTCATATCTAAGATCTCATGTCTGCTGTCTAGTATCCCATATCTAGTATTACATATCTATCATCTTCTAATATCTCATGTCTAATGTCTCAAGACATAAATGTAATAATCATGCAAATAATATTTTCATATTTTGTATATATGAGTACACGAGTATATAAACACCTTACACAGCAACTGATATTTTGTTGTTGGTGGTGTCTGTATATATATATATAAGATACCGATGTCTGTCTGTCTGTTTCTGTCTGTCTGCCTGTTTCTGTCTCTCTGTCTGTCTGTCTGTCTGTCTGTGTCTGTCTGTGTCTGTCTGTGTCTGTCTGTGTCTGTCTGTGTCTGTCTGTGTCTGTCTGTGTCTGTCTGTGTCTGTCTGTGTCTGTCT
>CAJNJA010009463.1:0-14778 GCA_905231915.1 Symbiodinium necroappetens | reverse complement strand
TCAAGGTGGCCCAAATAATTGAAATCATTGAAATAATTGAAATCTTCAATTATTTCGATTATTTAAATAATTCAAATCGGTGGGATTCGTGGCTCAGCCAGAAATCCCACCGATTTCAATTATTTCAATTATTTCGATTCTCGGGGTGGCCCAAATAATTGAAATAATTGAAATCCTAGGGTTCGGTGGGCCGAACCCACCGAACCCCTGGATTTGAATAATTCAAATAATTGAAATACTTGAAATGGGGCCGATTTCAATTATGTCAATTATTTCAATTCTCAAGGTGGCCCAAATAATTGAAATTCTGAATGCTGTTGTACATGTCGTCTTGATCCGGAAACTTCTTGGTTTAAAGCAAAAGGTGCGCCCTGCTTTTCAGGGGTTATGAGCCCAACGCCTACGGGTGTGTAAGAGGCTCCATGGAAGGCTCATCGGCCGAGGATGCGCAGACGGCGGAGCCAGCTGCAGCGCGTGAGACAACTGTCGGTCGCGAAGTGGACCAGGAATCCGAAGGCCGTCGTCATCTTCATGAAGTGCGTATTCAAGAAGCGGTTCTGGAACCAGACAATGCTGAGAGGTCAGGAGAAACGATAGAGGGGCACGGAAGCCAGGGAAGCCACGCTGGGTCTCTTCCTCCTCTGGAGGGAGTGGATCCAGCCTCTGGCGGGCAGCCTCCTCAGACGTTGGCTCCTGACAGCCTTGTGAGTGAAGAGACAGCTGGTCGGGGCAGATCTGCATCGACAGAAAGGCACCTTGAAGATGTTGGCCAGGTGCAGAGATCTTTGAACTTCATGACGGGATTGTTGACCTCACTGACGGTGCGGATGAACAGGGTGGAACAGTGGCAGTCTGCCACGGGTTCCACAGCTGGCGGCGCTGCAAGCACGGCGATGACTCCGGTGACACCGAGCGCTGGTGCCTTGGGATGGGCGGACGTGGATCGCCTCAACCAGCAGCTGGCGGAGCTGCGTGTGGGAACGGAAGCCGAGAGTGGTCCGGGAGTCGTGATGAACCGGCCACTCGCTAGCACTACGAAGATTTTTCAGGGCACCTTCAGCAGTGACAGCAGCGAGACAGCGATGAAGCGCGCGGCTGAGGGACAGCGAGGTGTCCCAGGAGCTTTGATGGGTCCTTTGGCTTTGGCGGATCACCCGTTCACGCTGGAAGGGGACCCTATGCAAGTCGACCAAGCGGGTGATTCCTCTTCAATGGGTTTGGCAATGGAACAGACGGTGGAGTCTGTGATGAAGGCACAGGCCTTGGCGGATGAAGTTCGAATGCGACACGAACCTCCAAGTATGGCCTCGCTTCCTAGAACCACGGAACCTTCAAGTATGCCTTCGCTTCAAGGAACGACTGAACCTTCAAGTATGTCCTCGCTTCAAGGAACGACTGAACCTGCAAGTATGCCTTCGCTCCAAAGAACGACCGAACCCTCAAGTATGCCCTTACCTTCGAGAACAACGGAGCTTCCAAGTATGTCTTCGGTGCCTAGAGCTTTAGCGTCTAGTATGTCTACGCCCCCGGGTATCCCAGAGCCCTACAGTATGTCTATGGTGACTTCTGCAGTGCAACATATGAGTATGCCCCCGCCTCAAAGGACTATGGATGCAGCGGCGATGCAGAGGCCCAGAACCGCGGCGGAACCTCAGAACACCTTGTCGAGCTTGGGGCCTACGGGAACTTTGTATGTGGCCGGGATCCGGGTGTGCAGGCTGTGGCACAATGAGCTTTGGCATGGGCAGCCCTCAACTGCCCGTGGAGGTGATGAGAGGCTGTGAATCAGAAGGGCAGCCCCGTACTGAGGTAGGTGGTTTTGGTGGGGAGTTTGGACGCTACGTGGGGCCAGAGTATGCTGAGTATGCTCAGGGCTCTCCGATAACAGTGGCAGAGCTGGCGGCGCCGATGTCGGAGCTGCCTCTTGGACCGGCCAACCTGGACAGCCCTGGCGCTTTTATTATACGTACTGGTGTTTATGTTGAATTTTGACGCCTTACTTAACGTATCGGGTGGGGGGGGGGGGCGGGACGACGCTTTAATTAACGTACCGTCGAGTTTGTGAGTTAGACTGTTAGACTATGCAAAAAATCCCGGAGTCACTGTATTTTCAGTGACTTTGGTCGGTTTGGGCATGTTTATTAACGAGTTAGACTGTTAGACTATGCAAAAAAATTCCGGAGTCACTGTATTTTCAGTGACTCTGGTCGGTTTGGGCATGTTTATTAACGAGTTAGACTGTTAGACTATGCAAACAAATTCCGGAGTCACTGTATTTTCAGTGACTCTGGTCGGTTTGGGCATGTTTCGTGGTTGCTTGCTTGGCTTCGTCGGTTGGTCGCTCTGCTTGTTTTGGCATGGTTGCTCCCTTGGCTTGGTTGCTTCGCCGGTCGCTTGGTCGAGCTTGGTTGAAGATTGTGAGCTTGGTCGGTCGTGCTTGTGTGAATCTACTATGGATGCTGCTGCTGCTGCTGCAAAGGCTCGAGCAACAGCAAGTGAAGACTTGGTGGGTTGTGTGTTGAAAAAATTATGGATGCGGCGAGCAGGGCTCTCGGTGCATGGTCGCGATGGATGCTCAGGATCCTTTGGCAGCTGGGAAGACACATCCACGACATGAGGCGTTTGACGTTGCAAACGCTGCTTCTTGGTGTGCCAACTCTCAGGCACAGACGTCCGCAGCTGCTTGGTGATGTTCGAAGGCGTGTGCCAGAGCAGGCGGCGGCGGCGGACTCGTCCGATGAAGAGCAGTCCCAGCCTGGGGAGTCGGATGAGGATGTGGACGAGAGGAGGGAAATCGCCTTCCAGAATGCACTTGACGGCTGCGAGGGCCTGTAGGAGCTCATGCGACTGAGCTGCGAAAAACGGTGTTTGCCTTGCCTGTGCAAGTCAACTTGATGGAGCCGAGCACTTTGATTGTGCATTGCACATGCATGGATGGTTTGCATTATGCTGATCCAAGAGATCGAGGCCCAAGTAGAGTCTAGAGTCTGCCTCGGCAGCCTAAATCAAAGAACGTTTTCCTCAAAAACATACTTCATCTGATAACTAAAACCCTTAAACACCTTGACGCCCTAAAACTCAAAAACCTTTAATTCTTCCAAGCCACAACCATTGACGCCATCGAGAACTTCGGCCCTGAGAACATCTTCCAGGACTGCATTCCGATTCTCACAACATTTGTCTTGAAACTCTTGCTGTCTCGCAGGACCTTTGGATGATTGGCGGTTGGACTCCTGAGGACTGCATTCCGGCTCACGTTCATCTTGAAAAGTTTGCTGCCTCGCAGGACCTTTGGACGATTGGTGGCTGGACTGGACTCCTGAGGACTGCATTCCGGTTCACGTTCATTTGAAAAAATTGCTGCCTTGCAGGACCTTTGGATGATCGGTGGTTGGACTCCTGAGGACTGCATGAAGGTTCTAGTTCGTCTTAAAATTATGCAATGTCGCAGGACCTTTGTTGGATCGAAGCAATCGTCCTGGAAGACATCCAATTGGAAGGACCGATGCTTGCTTTTTCGTGCTGTGCTCGATCGGAGAATGGAGCATGGCATGACACTTCATGATGTCCTTATTTGCAGTGATGATCAAGCCATGCATGTCACATGTGATAAACACGAGCACGGTTCTTCATATGGCAGCTTTAGGGTTTAGGGGTTGGGGTTATCACCTCACCATTTCGCAGTTCCATCCTACTACTTAAGGTTTGCACTGCATCTTTGCATTGCATATCTTAGCCTGAGCTTGGCATTCTGTTGCATTGCATGGTGCACTTTCACATATCACAGATCCTAATTCCATTGCCCTCGCCCTCGATCGCTCTCGCCATGCTCCCCATCCAGTCGAGGGCCGAACGGCGCATTTTGCGGCAGCCGCCTGGGCCGAAAGTGCTGGCGGTGCCGGCAGTGCCGGCACCCGTGCAGGATCCATCGCCCGTGTCCTGGTTCCATACGATTATAGGTTATGCATGTTTTGTGGGGTTTCAAGGTTCAGGGATGTAGGCTAATTTAACGATAGGGGGGTTTCAAGGTTCAGGGCTGTATCTAGGATTTTGGGTTGAATCCTAAACCCGAAACCCTACCCTCAGGACTTGCAGATCCCGCCACATGTCGGGGCGATGGTTCCCACGACGCCGCCGATGATCGCGCCGCTCTGCCGCCACACGTGCCGATGACTCCGCCGGCGTGCTTTTTTGGGCGGCGGGTGCCGGGGTTGGTGCTGTCGCCGGGCAACACCCCGCCGGAGGCAGCTCTGAGCGGTCGGTGGGTGTTTCTCGGCGGAATTAAAAACCCCGAACTCCCTAAACGCTCTACCTTAAACCCTAAACCCTAAAGCCTAAACCCTCAGGTTCGAGACGGCGGTTGGTCGCTATGACACCCGTGGCATTCCCTCCCTGGGCCCGGCAGCCTCGGACGCCTCCTGGACCACCGCCGCCGACGCCTCCATCGTGGCTTGTCTCTGAAGTCTACTTTACATAAAAAACAAACAAAACAACACCAAAAAAATAAGGACACCCAATGTCATCATCATTTCGCCTTCGGGGACGTCGCCGGCCCTGCTGCCCATGGAGAGCATCAACGAGATCCTGCCGCTCCTTGTCGCCAACCCGAACCCAACACAATACAAAGCCGAAAACTTTCAAAGCAACGAATAATTCTCTAAAGCCAGGATGGCCCACGGCACTCCGGATCAGCTGCACTTCGACAACACGGGGCCTGACTAGATCCTTGTTTCAAACCTTTCACCCTCCAAACTCCAAACCCTGAAAACCTTAAACTAAGCCCGAACTAAACCCAATGCAACCGAGGCAGCAGCTCCCGATGGCCCCTGCAACTTCGCGATCGCCCTCGATCTCGGCCTCGGCGATGGCCCCTCCAACTTCGCGATCGCCCTCGATTTCGGCCCCCGCACGGGGAGCCGCATTGATGTCGCCGGCGACAGCACAGATCCTTGCCACCCAAAACCAAACCCTAAACTCTCAACCTTAAACCCAATACCCAAAACCCTAAACCCTGAACTCTAAACTCTAAACCTTAAACCCAAAACCCAAAACCCTAAACAAAACCCTAAACCCTGAACTCTGAACTTTAAACCTTAAACCCAAAACCCTCGCGCTTGTCAGGTATGCTGGCTGCGATTGGCCGTGGGAGGGCCTTGGCTTGCAAGCCCACCCACAGAAAGACATGAGAGTGAGAGCACTTGCAATCGGGCTCAAGGCTGCTCGATGTGGGGGGAGTCCAATCTTTCAAAACCTCCATACGACGACGTGTGCAGTAGCAGTCTTCATCATTCCAAATCTGAATCGCGTGTGTTTCTTGATCTTCTTATCTGCTCTCCCGCAGAGCGTGCCAAAAAGCGACTCGCTCGGCCCGCATCCGCGGGTTATGAGCCCATTAAGCTGTTAGACGGCTTCGGGCACATCGTTAGAGTATCCTGAGATTGCGCGCCATGGCATCGCCAGAGTCTGAAACAGATCAGCCTAGAGCGTCTGAACAGTCAACTAGTCCGCATTGGGGTGAATCCGTGACAGCTGCATTCGAGGCTGCGCAGCAAGAGAGTGCTGAGGATCGTGTTTTGCTTAATGTACCAGACATGCAAGAGGATGTTCTGGAACCTGCATACTTCGATCCTCAGTCACAGGTGTTCTTAGATCCAGAGGAACACGCGGAAGCGCAGCAAGAAACTGCTGCAGGAGGCAACCTTGCAATGCAGGGTTTGGCTGAGGCGCTTTTGGGGATTGATCGTGACGCTGGGGTGGATGGTCGTGAAGCGGTTCGTCGCATAGAACCCTCTCCAAGAAGGGCTGGAGAGACCGACTGTAGTAACAGGCACCAGGATGATCAGGAGTTGGTGCCGGATTACTCTGCTGAGCTCCCTCGCGCAAGCCGGGGAAGTCAGGACGAGATGCAGGTGGAGCAACAAGGACATGTGCTGCACGCTGCAATGCAGCAGGACATTATGGTACAGATGACGACAATGATGCGGGATCTGTTGGCAAACCAGCTGGCGCCGGCAATTCAAGGCCTAGCTTCAGCTCAACAGGATTTGGCAATGAGACTCGAGAGAGTGGAACGCAAAGAAATGAGTGGAGAGACTTCGGTAGGAGTAGGAACCGATTTGCAGCAAGGTAGGCCTAGAGAAGTTTCACCGACTCATGTGCGTCAGGACCCAGCTACCGCAAGGTCAAAGCGCTGAGAGTCCTAAGAGTGTGTTTAATCCCCGGGCAAACTCGCCATTCACTCCCACTCGTCGCCACGCGCTGCCGCTACCAGTGTAGGACCTTGTGAGTCGCTGAAAGAACGTCGAGAGACCAGTGACACAGTGTTGAGTGACACGGGCTTGGTTAGTACTGTTGAGAAAAGGGTGAGGGTTTCTGTTGAAAGTGAGGCACCCTCCGGGGAACGCCGTCGTGATGCAACATCTCCTGTCCCTATAGTGAAACCGAGAATCGTGTACCCAAAGAGCCCAGGTGGAACAGAAATCAAACCACCGCCGTTGCCAGCGGAAGTGTCGAGTGCATCGAGTGCGGTAGGACGGTTGCCTGCTCAACCTGCTTTCTCAAAACCGCCTTTCCCGTGGGGTCTTGGATTCGGAGGTTATGGCTTGGGGTCTGAAAGTTGGCAGTCGCAGGAAGTGCCGAGCGTAGGACCAAGCACTGTGTACCCCAACATTCCCACATGGCCGATGACTCCGATTCCCCCTCCACCAAACCTCCCCAGCTCGTTGTCTTCAGGCCCGACGCCGCAAAGTGTGGAGGTACTGACGAAGTGGACTCATGAAGAGCCCGAAGAACCCATTCGCTACACACCCACCATCCCGAAGCTTCCATCTCATGATCCCAAAAACGCGGCTATACAAGCCGGAGACTGGCTTGCATCGCTGGGACCAGTGATGAGTTCGTTGAGTGCCAGGGCAGCCACTTGGTGGAATGATAGTCTGGACTGTGCTGAGAGAAGTTACCAGGTCTGGGTTAAATCCTCTCCGCTGGATCGCATCCGCATGCCGGTTGACGACTTTCAGCATCGTTATGTTGCAGGGAGGTACAGTAGAGTTGAGCAGAAGGCCGTCACTCTGCTGTTAGAAGCGGTTACTAGCGAGATCAGAGAGGACATCATCTCAAACCGCCTCTTGAATACCCCCGCAGTTCTTCTGAAAGTCATGACGAAATATCAGCCCGGACGTTCTGGAGAAAGAGCTCAGCTCTTAGCGTTCTTGACGTCACCCCAAACCCCTGACGGCCCGGTAGCTGCTGTGAGACTCATCCGTCAATGGAAAAGATGGTTAACTCGTGCACGCGAGATCCAAGTCACTCCTCCTGATTGCACCCTTCAGGCTCGCGCTCTTGAGTTGCTCACTCCCAAAACGGGGCTTTCATCTACTGCAGCATTTCGGATTCAAACGATGAAAACCCAGCTTCTGATTGATCAGGCCCCTTCGCAAGGTTCAGTGCTTCAGCTTGCGGAGTTGTTGTTAGCTGAGTGTGAGTCTGCTAGCATCGGCGATGGCAGTTCAGACAAGAAAGCCAGTTTGAAGAAGGTTGAGGGTGGAGAGCGAGAGGGACAGCCGAGCGGAGGCAAGGCGGATGGAAAAGGTAAGGATCAGTCCAAAGGGCAGGCGGGAGGAGGTAAGGGAGGGAAGGATTTGAAACCATGTGTTCATTGGCTAAAGGATCAGGGGTGTTTGTATGGAAAGGCCTGTAGATTTGCTCACGATCAAGAGGCACTGAAAAAGGCTCCGGATGCGAAGAAACGGTGTTTTACTTGTTCGGGTTTGGGACACTTCGGCGACAAGTGCCCTACGGCACATGGGAAGCCGAGGGAAGTTCCTAAAGCAGACGTGGCGAAGAAAGCGGGTGAGCCTAGTGCTGGGGCTAGTGGTGGGAGTCAACCTCAACCTGAGCCCACTTCTGCGTCGCAAGTTCTAGAGGAAACCACCAAACTGTTGAGATCATTGCAAGCCAAGAGTCTTCAAGCTACGGATACCAGTGCCATCAAAGCGTGTCTTGAGCTTCAGGGTGGTTCTGATTGGGGTTTGTTGGATTCGGGTGCTACCGCATGCCTTAGATCACCGTTCCCAGATGAGGACCTCGACCGGTATGCCACAAAACAGGTACTCTGATTGGACCGGTTCGGACCGAAACTATCGTTGCTATGGGATGCCTCGTTCAGTTAGGATGTAGAGTTGCGTGGCGCGGCGAAAGGTGTACGGTGATACATCCTGACAGAGGTTCCATTGCAGTCACCACGGTATCTGACACAGGCTCAATCAGATCACCCATCAGGTTGAAGCACGACGTTTGGCAGAGACGACAGTGGGCATGCCGTGTCAGAAGGTGTTGGGTCAGGTTGTGAGCGTCATTCAAGAGGGAGGTCAGGTTGAACCATGGCTTCGAGTGATGCTTCAGAAGGTGTGGCCGGACATTCCTTCGTCGGTGCTGAGTGCTGCATGGGCTACGTGTCCGAAGCAGGGTCATGCAATACCCTATAATAGGGGGCAGCGGAAGCGACATGAAAGGGCACGCGGGTTGGTGCTAAACTTGGTTCCAGGCTCGACCCAGCGTTCTGTGAGCCGCGTGTGTGATGACGAAGGGGTGGTCCAGGTTCCTGTGGGACTAAAACAAGACCTTGAGGTCCCAACGACTTTCGGATACTTGTTGCAACTTGCTGCGACAGGGAAGGTTCGGGCGATTCTTGCAGGGCCCTCGAGCGCTACTTACACTAGCGGAGGTGGTGATGGACCGCCTGGGCCTCCATTGTGGAGAACTCGAGATGGGAAACCTTTTTCACACCTAACTTGGGAACAATTGCAAGAAGTGTCTCGAGCTGATGCACACATGTACAGAATATTTGTGCTCATGCTTGTTGCTGTCGCTGCTACTCCTATCGACCGGGAAACGCCATGGAATTTGGTAGAGAACCCCGAGGACCCAGATCACTACGTTTGTTCGGATGTTGCAGTAGCTGAGGCTCCACATGGATACCCAACACTTTGGGAAACATCTATCTACAAACAAGCTGCAACCTTGTTGAAGCTTACCCAAACCCATGGAGATCAAGGTCCGTATGGACATCCGGGAACCAAGCCAACCACGTGGGCCTCCAATAGACCCCTTCCTAAACTGACCAATCGAGGGCCAGGGAAAGGAGTGGATGAGCCAGGGATGGGTCAGTCTTATGAGTCCTCGTCTTGGTCCGATTGGGCCCCTGGAGTAGTCCAGCACTTGATGGATGAGCTGCATGTTGTTTTTGGGGCTTGTCAGGTAAAGAAAGCGCTCTTCGATTATGATGCTCACGTTAGGCGTGGTCACTGGCCACCGTACCGTGGATGCCCACAATGTGTCCTCGGACAGGCGTGTCAGCGCCCGCATCGCAGGGTGCGGATTCCGGAAGCTTTCAGTTTGAGCCTGGATTTGGCGGGTCCATATGCGAAGGGGTTAGATGATGTCTCGTCGAAGATATGGTTTGCGCTGGTGGGAGTATATCTCCTTCCACTTGATCGTTTTGGTGGACCCTTGCTTTCGGAAGCACAGCGTGAACAGGTTCAAAACGAGGGCTACGTCAGTAAGGTCAAGTCTGAAACGGTTGAGGTTGAGGCTGGTCTAGGGGTATTCAGTGATAGTGAACTTGCTGAGGACCTTGATGGACTTCTGCACATCCCTGACCCCGAGTCGGTTAGAGATGAGAGTGTGAGAGAAGAGGCTGTAGAGAAAGATGGCTTCGTCGAACTCAAACCCGATGAAGAGCAACCGCACATTCGCTTCGTCGAGATTCCGTTTGCACAGCTTCTAGACACAAAGCGTCCTTCCGAGGTCGCGAATGGCATTAGTGCTATTGCTAGCCGGCTTAGGTCTTACGGGTTCCCAATCACACGCGTTCATACCGATGCAGGTCGCGACTTCACTTCTGGACCCCTTGAAAAGTTAGCTCAGTTAGCTCGTAGTCGCGGTTGGGAGTTCAGCCACGCTGGGCCTCAAGAGCCGAATTCGGCTGGGCGCGCAGAAAATGCAGTACGCAGACTCAAGGCCCAGGCACGAACCTACCTAGCTCAGGTTGAGGATGCTAAGAATAAGAAGCTATGGCCATTGGCATTCCGTGCTGCAGCGCATGTCTGGAGTAACCAAGTCCTCGAACGACTAGGGTGGAAACAAAAGCCTTTGAGCCCGTGGGGAACCAAGGTTCAAGTACTCGTGCGTTCGTGGTTGCGCAGGCGCCAACAAGATTGGCGACCGAGGGCCGAGGCTGCAACTGTCCTCGCTCCCGCCACGTATGTCCGAAATGCAGTGGTGGTCATCAACTCGGAAGGGAAACTGAAGGTAGCTACGAGAGTGTACAAACCCGAGGCCCCAGAGAAAACCAATGATGCTCATGACGAGGGTGGTGGAGATGATGCTCGTGATGACGGTCGGAACGGTGACGATGTTGAAGAACTTGAAGTCGTACCTGTAGTCCTGTGTTGCGACGGCGCATGAAAGGCCCTGCAATACCTGCAAGGCGAGTAAGATGCAAGTGTCGGTTGGACAAAATCAAGACGGATGCTAACCCGTGGGCCCGTGGGATGCTGATGAGCGCTGTGCACGGGCATTGCTGCAAGCGGAGACGTTTGATGAGGATGCTGCTAAAGAACTCATTCTGTCGATCATGCTCGTAGGTAGTAGCGATAAGCCTCACATGCCACGGATTAAGGGCGCACATCATGTGTTTGGCCTTTGGCGTCATGGTGGTATCGCAGGTACTACACGGTATGTCGATTTGTGTCCGTCGTTGACTAGAGTCCTCACCACGCTTGTGTCTAGAGCCTTCCCACACTGCTGCTTTACAACGGTTCTTGTCAGTGTTGATAGCGAAACCGCTGTGCATCGTGATGTCAACAACTCCCCGAATCACCCAAATCTTGTCGTCCCTATTTCTGTGCCACAGTCGGGGGGAGGGGTATGGATTGAACTCGGAGCTGATGAACAACCCGTAGGCGAAACGAGCACTCAAACCTTGTCATCTGGTCGTGAGCTGTTAGGACAAGTTCTTGCTCTTGACAAACCTCTTGAGTTTGATGCTAGGAAATGGCATAGAGTTCTGCCGTCGAGTGGCCCTGCTCCTGGTAGGGTCGTCGTCGTCGTTGTAGGTTACACAGTCTCGCATGCCAATAGGCGAAACCGTGTGATCTTGCCAAGTTGATTTCATTAGGATTTAGGTTGCCGGATGAAGTCCGGCAAGGGGGAGCCCCCTCTTCCCAACAACAAAAATCCCAAAAAATCCAGAAAAAAAAACACAAAATCCTCAAAACCCAGAAACATGAGAGTACTTGGAGGGAAGAGGGGGGAGCCGTCGTATGTGATGACAGTCAGGTCGCATGTGAAGGTGCGCAGGTTAGACAGGAGTCTCGTAAAGAACCTGCCTCCGGGCAGCGGAACACTAGTGCTAGCGAGAGTGTTTCCTGCGTTAGGTGCGTCAGCAGTGATGTCAGAGTGAGTCATGACATGTCTGATAGTGATGTTGGCGTAAAGTGTCTTGAAGTGTGTGTGACTGTAGTGGAAGAGACTGCAGTGTGTGTGCGCGCAAGTTTGTTTGCTCTCGGAACCTCGCGGTCCATGTGGGAGGTGTGAGGTCTGGGGGATCTGGTGTTGAGGGCAGTCCTGTTGATGCAGGCGTATTTAAAGCCCGTCAAGCTGAGTCGGTAGGTGCTGTTGGTCTGGGGTGGACAGGCCACTTCGAGGCCGAAGGTGGCACTGAACATCCGGATGACTCGGGTACCGAATCTCTTTCTGGGTGTAGCTCTGCCTTGACTGGTGCATTAAGCAAAATTTCTGAGGATGGCCCATGCAGAGTTGCAATGTCCGGGGGAGTGGAGGGTTTTTCAGCTGAAGGGCCTGAGCCAGACAGCGCTTTAGGTTCTATTCCAGCTCTTGATGCGTGTGAGGCCTCCCTCTTCCTTACGCGAGGTTTTTCAACGGTTTCATGGGGAGATCTCCTTGTGGGGCAAGCCTTGACTGAGACCGACAATCTTTGTATAGAAGGGTCCAATAATGAGCATTTGGCTTGTTTGTTGGATGACCACCAAGCGGTCACGGAGCTGTTGTGGGATGTTCGTGAGCAGTTGGTAGAGCATGCTGTGGGTAATGTGGAAAGTGCTCAACATGAGGGCCGGGATTTGAGGACAACGGTAAGAGCACTTCAAGAAGCTCAACAGGCCCTGGAGCTTGAGATTGGAGCTGTAGATTGGTTTTTGAATGCTGCGGAGGCTGTGTCTGGTGTCGACGACCAAACCGCACATGCCCCAATCACAGGGTTTGAAGGTGAAAGTGTGAAAACACTAAATGACCCATCAGCTGGAAATTTGCCTAAACCCTGCGGTGAACAGTGCGAGACTCTTCAAACAAAAATTGTGCCGAACTACCTTGTTGCTCGGGACATACAGATCTGGGATCCGGCTATCCGTGGTGAGTTGGGTTCATTGTTTGACGAGAAACGGGCGCTGTTCCGCAGTAACTGGGATCAGGTTCGGCGTTGGGCTGGCCTTGGGTACCGGGTTTGCACGATTCCCGCGAAGATCATCAACAGCATCAAGGCTCCAAACTCCAGGCTCAAATCACGCATAGTCGGATGTGGCAATTACCTTGATGACGGTGGTAAGGCCACAAAAAGCTTGCATGACAGACGAAATGAACTCTATGCTGCAGGGGTAGACCTCTGCACTGTGAGGCTATGCCTCGCACTGGCAGCGAAGAGAAAGTTTACGCTTGGGGCTACTGACATCCGCACTGCCTTCCTGAATGCTAGGCTCCTACCGAAAGGAGGCTGAAAAAGTAGCATCCGAAATATCAGGAGTATCAGGAGAGGAAGAACTGCAGTGTAACCAACATGGGTTTCCGAAAATCTTGGAGGATCGCTCCGAGATCATAGTAGTCCGTCCCCCAACCTTCCTCCAGCAGAGAGGGTATGCAGCATTGTCAGAGGCATGGATTGTCCTGAAGGCTTTTTATGGGTTGGATCAAAGTCCAAGGGATTGGGGGTTGATTCGGGACTCCCGGCTTCAGGATCTGAAAATTGAGATTGGAGGTAGGACCCTTAAGCTGTGGAGATCGGCGAGCGATAGCCAGCTATGGCTCTTGTCCGAGCGGGAGCCATCCTTGGGCATGAATCCGATTCCAGACGACTGCTCATCCATTGAGGGTTGGGTCGTCATATACGTTGACGACGTGTTGGTTGGAGCAAGCCTTGAAGTTACTCAGGCGGTACTGGCTGCTTTTGCTGGGTTGTGGCAGTGCGATAAGCCCCAGTTCTTGATTGATGCACAAAGCAAGCCCTTGCGATTTCTGGGTATGGACATTTCATTCGGATCTGATGGAACCATCAAACTGACCCAAGCTGCCTACATCCGCGATTTAGCGGCTAGGAACCAGGCGGAGTTGAAGAGAGTTGAGAGTCCGCTCCCCGCGGGAACCCCCGACCCAGACCCAGAAGAGTATAGTGCTGAAGACCTCAAAGCAGCACAACAAGCTGTAGGAGAGCTATGGCTCAGTCAGCGGACGCGGGTTGACGTGGCATTCCCGATCAGTAGACTAGCTTCATGGACCACTTCCGCTCCGCATGCAGTCGTTACGTATGCTAGACAAGTGCTTTCGTATCTCGCCCAGACTGCGGAGATGTCATTAGTCATTAGTCTACCCTGCCAGTGATGATCGAAGTGCCAGCCTCCAAGTCTTCACCGACGCGAGTTTCGCACCGCAGTGTCGTCGCTCGTACGAGTGCTCGATTGTGCGCTGGTACGGCAGTTGTGTTGCCTGGGTTGTAGGAGGTCAGGCATTCGTGACACATTCTAGCTATGAGGCTGAGCTTTTGTCGGTTACTACGGGAGCCTGCTTCGGGGAGTCGTTTGTGTATGTTGCAAAAGAACTTGCGCAACAGCAACCAAGCCTGGAACTTTGGAACGACAACCAAGCAGCAGTTTCGGTGTTTAACGACCAAGGTGGCAGTTGGAGAACCAGAGCCTTGAAAATACGGGCTAACTATTTGAGAGACCGCTTGAGCCTGCGTCTCTGTGAGCTCTTCCACATCCCAGGAGTTGAGAACATTGCTGATGTAGGAACGAAGTTTCTCGGAAGCGTGAGGTTGAAAGAACTGCGTAGGTTGATAGGGTTGTGGATGTGCGAAACCACTCACCCGGCTCCGGCTGGCGATTCCATAACTCAGAAGCTTCGGGCGATTGTGATGGCATGCTGTCTTTGTGTGTCAACTGCTCAATCCGAGAGGTCTGAAACGAACGGCAGTGAACCCAAGTCTTTTGCAGTAGGCATGGTCGTGATCACGTTGATGCTCGCTGTATGTGGAATCGTCATGTGGATGCGTAGAGGTTTGTGCAAGAGGGTGCGTGATGAGAGAGACTTTGAGAGAAACCACGGCTCGAACAATGCGAACGGTGCTCCTGCCCGACTTGTCTTTGCATACTGTGACGATGTAGTGATCTTCCAAGCACGAATTGATTTATCGGCAGCCGCCACTCTGCAGACCCTCATGCCGCTCAATCATGCTCTGGATGTTCCTCTTCACTTGAACCCGGGATGGACTGACATGCGCCGTCGACGGCGTGTTCCCTGACCCACGGTGGTACTCAGAGGAGTCCTGACGGACATCAAACATGTGTTGATGAAGACTTGCAAGCTCGTTGGAGGGATGTACAGTTTTTGGGCTCCTGTCAGGCCCCCAAAAAGGGGGAGCGCGCTTGTCAGGCATGCTGGCTGCGATTGGCCGTGGGAGGGGCTTGGCTTGCAAGCCCACCCACAGAA
>CAJNJA010009462.1:0-14779 GCA_905231915.1 Symbiodinium necroappetens | reverse complement strand
AGAACTCCTACCAGGAAGCTTAGGGGTACGCACTTCTACCCCCTACGCCTTAGAGGGGTTCCTAAAGGCTTAGCGTTTAGGGGTTTAGGGTTTAGGGGTTTAGGGTTTAAGGTTTAGGGTTTAAGATTATGCCTTAAGGGGTTCCTGCAAATGGTTCCGATAAGGGTTGCTTCAAAGGTGCCACAACAGTTTAGGGCATATATCGTGTAGAGTATGGGTAGTTTTCAAAATTAGGGTCCCTGTTTAGGTCCCCAATAAGTACGGCCCCATTATTGAAAGGGTCCTAAAAGGGACCCTAATTTAGAGAACTACCCATATTAGGGTTTAAGGGTTCAGGCTACAGGTCACAAACACGAGGACACACGTAATTTTGCCTTGTTAGAGGTGAGCACGAACAATGAATCCCAGAGCTGAAACAAAGTAAGGCAGCAAAAGCCACAAGCTGCAGTAAACCCTAAAGACACTAAACCCTAAACCCTAAAGGCCCTAAAAGAAAAGACCCTAAACCCTGAAGTTGCACAAGCCCCACAAGACCTTCAAGCCCTGCAAACCCGACACCCAAGGGCCCAAAGCCACAGCGGAAAAGGCCCTGGGGCCTCGATGCAACAGCCTTTACCGCACTCAGCTTGCCTCGGCCGCGGTCGGGCTCACTTGGAGGTTCATGGGTAGTTGTACGTGGGTTGTAAGTAGGGTAGCTATAATTATGTTCCAGATAGGGGACTCATAACCCTACTTATGACTACCCATGAACCTCCAAGTAGGATTCAGAAGTCGAGATTTATTTAGGGTTTAGGTGACCCCACACCCCCAAGTCTAAAACCCCAACTTTAACCCTAGGAACCCAAAGACCCGACCTCCAAAAACAGGATGGGTAACCCTAAACGGCCCTAAACCCTAAACCCTACTCCCTAATCCCTAAACCCTTATAAACCCTAATCCCTGAACCCTAAACCCTAATTCCTAAACCCCTAGGTTCATGGGTACTTATAAGTGAGAATATAAGTCCCCTAATATGGGTTATAACTATAGTTACCCTACTTAAAACTCCACTTATAACTACCCATGAACCCCTAAACCCTAAACCCTTAAAGGAACCCTTAAAGGAACCCTATGAACTCCACTTATAACTACCCATGAACCTCGCAAGTGGAGGCTTCGCCCTAAGCCCTAAACCCGGCTTAGCTAGGGCTTAAGAATTCCGGGTGAAGGGTTTAGGGTTTAGGGATTTGGGGTTTTGGGTTTAGGGTTAGGGTTTAGGGTTTGGGGTTTAGGGTTTAGGGATTTGGGGTTTTGGGTACGGCTTGGGGTTAGGGCTTCGGTTTGAGGGTGCGGCCTAGGATAATACTGAGGCCAACGGTTGCCAGAGGAGGTCACCGACCTAGTTGTTGAGCTCCCTGGCCCAAGAAAGGTGAACCATTCGGTTATGCTGGGAATGAGCCCATAAAAAAAAACTATACAAATTGTGTACGTATGTATACATAGAACCTGTGTATATATATATACATATATATATATATTAGTATATATATATATATACATATATATATATACATACATACATACATACATACATACATACATACATACATACACACATGTATATACACACACATGTGCGTATATAATTATTATACATAATGTTTGTACTGTATACATATCATTATATTCTTATAGAAATACATACACGCATACATACATACATACATACATACATACATACATATACACATACATACATGCATGCATGTACACACACAATAATAAATCCAAAAGAGCAAAGGTTTCCTACTCAGACGTTGAGCTAACGATAGCCCAGTTTCGCATTGTGATGGCACCACCCGTCTTGGTCCGATGGCGGCCTCGGCCCACAAAGCAGCAGTTCTCACACGTTTAAGGTTTGGGGTTTAGGGAGCCTGGCTTCTGTATGACAGAAGCCAGGCGGGGTGAACATAGCATTAACGAAACTAGAACACACACGAACACTATATGTAAAGAAAGCACTAAGCGTAACATCAGCAGGTTTTCTTTAAAATTGATTTGTGCCCAACAGAGAACTGGTTTTACTGTAAGTAAACACGGTTCCGAACAGCATTGTACCCTTTTCCCGATATCCTACAACTTTGCTGATGGGCTCCTAACGTCCAGCCTATGGTCCCTGCGGAGGGGCTTCTTAATTCAAGAGTGAGGGAGTCTTTTCCGGATCCGAAACAGGACAGTTTGGAGAAATAGGTTTGGAACCCTAAACCCTAAACCCCTAAACCCTAAACCCTAAACTCCAATGGGACTATGGAGGTAGAGTCTTTGGGCTGTAGGCTTTTCCAAGCTCTCTTCATTGCCGTCTTCTTCTTCTTCCCTGTAGTCTTCCTGCTCTTCTTGTTGTCCTTGGGTAGCTGCGCGCGCGGCTTGGTTTTTCCTGTTTTTGTCCACGTCTGTCCACACCACCCTAAACCTTAAACCCCTAAACCCTAAACCCTCCACACCTCCACCACCCTTTTGTTTGAGACTGCTCGAGCTCAAAGTCCATCCTTGCCAGCTCCAGGACCACCTCTTGGTGTAGGTCATGGCCCCATTACAACATAACCACTAAAACCCAGGGTTTAGGGTTTAGGTAAAAGCCCAAACAGTAATCACTAGAACTCTGAACCCTTATAGCCTAAAGCGCCCGACACAGAAGGACTTCGAGGATCCGGGGTCGGAAACTCAAGGAGTTTGGTCCATGTGTTGGCTTTAAGGCTGGTTTAGGGCTTACCTGTAACCGAAAAGACCTACCTTTTTAAGGAACTATATATAGAAACCATCATAAGGAACCCTGAAAAGGTAGGTCTTTCCGGCTACAGGTAGGGTTTAGGGTTTAGGGCTTGAGGCTTACGGTGTCGGGTTTAAGATTTAGGGCCGGAGCAAGGCTTCCAGTCTCCTAGGGGATTTAAGAGTTCACCTTTGGGACTATACAGGGGTTGTCGCACTCCACAAGAAAGTGCAAGGTTACCTACTCAACTCCTCTCAAACCCTGAATCTAAACCTTGGTCTTGAAGCACAAAGCCCCAGGACATCACAGCCGCATGCCCTGATTTCGGGCCCCTATGGGTTGAGGGTTTAGACCCTGAGCCCTCCTCCTATAGGCTTAGGGTTTAGGGTTTAGGAATCAGGGTTTAGGGTGTAGTATCGTTTAGGGTTTAGGGTTGAGGGTTTAGGCCTTATAAGTCTTAAGTGGTCCTCTCTACACTGTAAACCCCCAAGTTTAGGGTTTTAGGGTTTAGGCTCTACTGGAAAGTCTTAAGTGCCCCGCCTTTCCACCACATGTCTAGAGAGCCCAATACCCCTTAATTAAGGAATATACCTTAAATTATAGGGGCCTTAATATTATGATTGAAGGTAATATTCCTTAATTAAGGGGTATTGGGTTCTCTGGGAGTTTACTGCCGAGAGGCGCTTCAGTGGCCTCTTCGGTCTCAGTCTCCTCCTTCGTCTCCTTCTGATGGGAGTCATCCTGTACCGAGCACTTGGAGGTTCATGGGATTTAGGGTTTCAGGGCTTAGGGTTTAGGGTTCATGGGTAGTTACAAGTGGGGTTATAAGTCCCCTAATATGGGATATAACTGTAGTTACCCTACTTAAATCTCCACTTATAACTACCCATGAACCTCCAAGCAGGGTCTCAGGGCTTCGAGTTTAGAACGTCGGGTTCCCAGGGTTCGGGGGTTCCTAGGGTTCGGGGGTTTAGGGGCTCGGGGGTTTAGAGCTTAAGGGCTTAAGGGTCCAAGGCCGTAGCGTGTTGGGTCTTGGGCTGAGTCTCGGCCCCAAATCCCAAGCCTTCAGGGTCCCCTTGGGTTGGGTATGTTCAGTCTTCGTCTTTAGGGCTTAGGGTTTAAGGTTTAGGGTTTAGTGTTTAGGGTTTAGGTTTTAGGGTTTAGGGTTTAGGGTTTAGGGTCCGTGGTGCTTTCGTATAGACACCCCCACTCAGAACCAACCGAGTACACGGCCGGGCGCTGCAACCCCAAAGCTTAAAATTGCGGGGCTGGGATTCTGAAGGGGATTTCGATGTTGAGATGCCGTTAGGTTCGATGTCGCAGATTTACGCATGAACATACAGGTTCAGCAAGTAGCCATCACCAAAAAAGCTCAAGGAGCGTGGAGGTAGGAACTGTGGCACCTTTACAGTCTCATGAGACGAGGAGTTGGGTTTTTTCTCCTTCGGGGGTTAGGGTTTAGGGTTTAGGGTTTAGGGTTTGCAAGGCGAGAGTTTTACCGTTTTGTGATTGACCTCGGAGGTTTGCAAGTCGAGATCTAACCTTTCTTGTTTTGGGGTGAAAGAGCCAGGGTTTAGGGTTTAGGGCAGAACAGCTCCACAGCTCCTCAAGCAAGCTGCAAAGGCAGGAACTGGAAACAGGTCAACCTGTAAGACACGGCGAGCACTATCCTGGAGCAGAAAGAGTTGACTAGTTGCACCGAGAGGTGGCTACGACAAAGCACAGCACCAACACGACCAGTCACGACACTACAGTAACTCTAAACCCCTAAACCCTAAACTTGTACTTCTTGTACTCCTTAGAACCTACGAAACAATAGCAGACCTGTAGCAAACCTCAAGAAACCCTTAAACACGAACCTGCAAAACACTAGCAAACCCTAGACAACCCAAGCCGGACCCTCTATCTGTCGGAAACCCACCGGTAAAAAAACCTTACCGTAAGTATCATTCTAAATTCTATCCAAATAGTATATACTGTGGCCTGAAAGTAGTCCCTACTTGGGTACTTTGGGGCCAAAGTATATACCTATTTGGGTCCTTAGAGGAACCCCTTACGGCATTAGGGCCGTGTGCTGCCTAAGCACTACCCCGACAGCCCTACATGACTAAGGCCTCTATAGTTCAATTTTATGTTCCTTGAAATAAGAGGTATCGGGCTCCAAAGGGGAACATCTACAGACGTGACACCTGAAAATTTGGAGAACCCCTCATTCCTGTAACGCTGGGTTTATATTGGAGGTTTGGTGAGTGTATACAAGTCTCCTCGAGAAAATATGTTTGCTGGGATGTCCTTATGAGGTTACTACCTAGGCCATAGCGTTTCAGTTCTGTTTTCAACCCTTGGCACAACCAATGAAATGTTGCTATCCACCTGACGCGATGCGTAGGCATGCCTATAAAGGCTAAACCTTGCAAGACGCAGGAGTACAGACTACAACCTCTGCTTTCTTGTTTTCGCCCCGCATTCCGCCGCTGTCAGCTTTCCCGCTGATTTATAGCGCGCAAGGAGGGCTTTGGGTTTAGGGTTTAGGCTCCCTGGTCCCGGCTTAGCTCAGGGCTTTGTGGCTTAGGGTTTAGGGGTTTACGTAGGGTTTAGGGTTTTTGGTTTAGGGTTTAGGTTTTTTGGTTTAGGGTTTAGGGTTTTGGTCTAGAATGTCGAGTATTCTTCCAGGTGTTTTAGGATGGCAGGCACCCAAAGCCAGCAGTAGTTCGGGAGCGTACTGGAGAACTTGGATTGAATGAGCAGTTTCCTCCGCACTGCAACCTTTGCAAAAGCATTCCAATGTGCGTCCAGTAGTGAGAGCGACCACAGCAGCAGGAACAGCAGCAAAAACAACATGCATAGCGGAATTTAGTATATCATATTTGAAACTGAGTTTAAAAGTGCAGTACAGTGATCGTCTAATACAGTATCAGTAGTGGCAAGAATAGCAGCACAGCAGAGGAGGTAGCACTTGCAACACTATGGTACGGTCTAGTGTAGTATATTTCGTCATGAATACCAAAGGGGGCAACAGCTACAACAAACATCGATATCAACCGCGCCATAAACTTGCAGCCCCATCTGATCAGAATGAGCTTGTGTCCCAGGCCCTCCAGTCACAATGCGACAACTCTCGGACAACATCGTCTGAGACGCAGGAAACTGCCCAAATCCCACCGACACTTTGCTCACTCACTTAATCAGAGGGTTCGCGAAGAGGAGCACCTCGGCCGCACCGTGGGGGTAAACACCCGGCAAGCTAAAACCGGAGACATAAACCCTAAAACCCCTTTAAAACCCTTAAAACCCTTAAAATACAAAAAAACACATCAAAAACCACTACAACACTGCGACCCGAAGCTTGAAGCCTGAAACCCTTGAGCGAGGCCCTGTTTAGCCAGAGCAGATAAGCCCTTAAATCTCAAGCACCGAAAATCCAACCCTAAACTCCTCAAATCCTGAAAACTCTAAGCGGTTATGGCTTTAGGGACATCGGCTTTTAGAGTTGTGTAGGGGCTTCGTCGCCGGACGGAAAGAATGTAGTACTGGTTTAAGGTTTAGGGCCTACAGGGGTTCAGGGGAACTTGTGGCTGTGAATGGAAAACTTCAACTGCAGAGTCAATGGGTTTAGGGTTTAGGGTTTAGGGTTCTCTTGCGCTCAGGCCTAAACCCCAAAGCCTAAACCTTGGGTACTGCCCCCATACAGTAACAGTCTATAATAGGGCAACAATTATTAAGGCCCTTCTACATCCATATTAAGCATATTACTCAACAGTTACTGAGTGGGGGCAGTATCCAACCTAAACCCTAAACCCTAGAAACCCAGTAATCCCTAAGCCCTCAACTGTTAAACCCTAAACCCTAAACTGTTAAACCCTCAACCCTCAACCCTAAACCCTAAACCCGAAACCCCAAACCCTAAACTCCCTAACCCCTAAACCCTAAACCCTAAACTGTTAAACCCTAAACCCTAAACTGTTAAACCCTAAACCCTAACCCCTAAAACCTAAACCCTAAACACTAAACCCTAAGCCCTAAACCCCTAAACCCTAAACCCTAAGCCCTAAACCCCTAAACCCTAAACCCTAAACCCTATTGCACTTGGGCCAGGACCAAGGCGATCACGAGCCCGTAGATGGTCAAGGACTCCATGAAGGCCAGAGACAGCAGCCTTGGGTCACTTTAAGGGTTTGGGGTTTTAAGGTTTATGGTTTGGGGTTTTAGGGTTTAGGGTTTTCGGGTTTAGGGTTTTAGGGTTTAGGAGTTTAGGGGCTTAGGGTTTAGGGGTTTAGGGTTTAGGGGAGCCCAATACCCGGAGACAGCAGCCTGAAGCTTGCGACGCTCGCTTGAGGCTGTAGAAATGTAGAATCAGAGTAGAAACCCGGAGACTAGTAGCACCGTTCCGCAAGGCTCCGCTTTCAAAATTATGGCATCAGGTACCCCGACACCCTGTTCAAATTATTAAAGCCCTTATGCTAGGATTTCGGGCCTGTGGTTTGCATAGCAGTTCAGACGTCGAGCCTGTGTTTGATTTCGGGGCCGAGGTTGAAAGTACCCCAAAGCAGAGTACCTCCGCAGTGGCGCCCCCACACTCCCACGCGGCAGAGGGCTCCCTAGATCGCAGCAGAAGTGCTTGGCACCATGGCCTTCGGAACCAATTTTTATGAAACCTTCCTACGGCTCCCGTAAGCGATTCAGAACCCCATACTTCGAGCCCGGCGGCCCGCAAACCGTCTAAAAATCAAAAACCTGAACATAATTTGTTGCACGTAATTCCTCAGGTCCTCAGCACCCTCACGCCTGCACCGCAAGCCCTGAAACTCTAAAGCCGTACAGCAGACCCCAAGAGCCCATAAACCCCCTTATGTCAAGTTCCTGAGAACCCAGGAAGCAGCAACAAAAATGGTGGCTTGAATCAGGCGGTTTAGGGTTTAGGGTTTAGGGGTGATACAACCCTATGTCTTTTCCAGGCATGGTGGTGCTGCCGGCCTGCCCACCCGCCCCCACCCCTCTCTCTCCCCAGCCTGCCACCCCACCACCGCCGTCCAGAAGTAGTATTGCTCAAAACAAAGTGGGCAAACTGGAGCTTGGATGACTCGAGATGACTCGAATGACCTTCTGAGTTGAAGTTCAAGTTCGCCGAGTGAGTCTACTCCGGGCGTCCATTTAAAGAAATGGCCTGGTTTGTGCTCATCAACCTGCTCTTGCTAATGTCATGAAGCCTCAACACCCACAGGGTCCAAGTAATTATTATTTGCGACCCAAACATCTTATAAGTAGCTACGATATTGGTACTTGGACCCTCTGGGGACAATTTGCATTCAATTACCGGCTCCTCCGCTCTGAGTCTCCAAATCCCTCAATCCCAAATGACCTATACAGGGATGCGACACTTAGATGAGACAATGCCAGGCAACAGCACGCCCCGGAGGTCATCCGCAACCTGCCCGCCCGGCTGTCCTACTCTCCCGAGGCTTAAGTACTAAACGCGCCTGGGGTTAGGGGTTCCGGGTGGAGGCAACGGTAGAAAGGATGGGCTGCGACAAACCTCCGAAAACTCGCCCAATCCCGCCAGAGATCCAACATGCCTGTGTTACTATCAGAACATTGCCTGAGTTTCAGGGCTTTGGGGCTTGGCGGCCTGGCGTTTGAACCAGTGTTCGGTTGGGGGCGCGAGAGACACGTCTCTGCCACATGCATAAGAACAGCTTTTCATAACTCACATGGAGTACTTGAAGGTTCATGGGTAGTTTATAAGTGGGGTTCTACGTCCCATAATATTAAAATATGTGCTAGACTTCATGGTGACCTTACTCATTACCCCACTTGTAACCCATGAGCCTCCAAGTAGGGCCTGTGGGGGTCGAAGGTCCCTTACATCCTATGGGAGGCCGACTGCACGCCCTTCGAAGCACGCAAAAATCCTGAACAGAAGAAGTCCTCTAAACTGAACCAAACCTGTATGCCTGTATGCCGTAGATATACACACACACACACGGACAAACAGACAGACAGACAGCCAGTCGGCCAGGCAGGCAGGCAGACAGACACACACAAACACACACGCACACACACACATATAACTCTATATATATATATATTTTTTTTTATTTATTTATTTATAATTATTTATGTTTTCTTATTTTTACCTTATATATGTATATGTATGTGTGTATATATATATATATCTATACATCTGTATACATATATATGTATATGTGTACGTGTATATCTATTTATATATATATATAAACAAACATAAGTGCGTGTGTATATAATCGCTTCCCCCCTTTTATTGAACACCCCCTTATTAGCAGAAAAACACATTGGAGCGAATCCTCCCGCAACCATCCCTGCCCTTTAACAGCTATTCTGAAGTAGCTGGGAGAGCTTCGGGCCGGCACATAACCTTAGAGCACAGTAAGAGAGCCAAAGCGAGAGCAGGAGAGCGAGAGCAGGAGCAAGAGCAAATTCGGGAGCATCAGCAAGAGCAGCAGCAAGAGCAAAGCAAAAGCAAGAGCGGGAGTAAGAGCAAGAGCAGGAGCAAAAGCGGGAGCAACAGCAAAAGCAGCAGGAGCAGGCGCAAGAGAAGCAGCAGAATCAGGAGCAAAAGAAAGCACAGGAGCAAGAGCCACAGCAGGAGCAAGAGCACGACCCCTCAAAAGTGGCAGTAGAGTCAGCAGAGATGAAAATAGCCACCCTTGTAGTATTAGGCGGAAGGGATTATACATATATATATATACATACATACGTACACACTCCCACCCACACACACACACAAACACACGTGCTCACCCATGCACGCATACGATGCCCTGAGAAGACCTTAAAAATCTGAAGGCTCGAGACCTACAAAGCTTCGATCTGCCCCGACCGCACAACCCCCCAAACTGATGTGTACAAAGAAGACGGCGATAGAGCATTGCGCAGTGGGGCTTGTGTAGTTGGGTTGTGGATGTATATGAATTTAACGACCCATCCATGCAGGCATTTATATATGACCTTCCTTAATAGCCCCTAATGACCTACCTTTTTAAGGGCCTTTACAAAAAAAGAAACATAACAAGGAACCCTCAAAAAGGCAGGTTCTTTGGGGATCCAGGTGGCTCTTCTTCTCTTCAGGGAATCCAACGTCCCCACCAAACTGGCCTCCGGCTGGCGCGAGATGCCGTCAATGCAGCGGCCACTCGCAATGCCCTGAAACTGGCTTTCGGTTTGTCAGGGTTGCAGGGTTAGGGTTCAAGTTTAGGGTCTTGGGGTTTAGTGTTTTGGGGGCTATGGTTGCGGGTTAGGTTTGGGAGCAGGGCGAGATGTTCTTTCAGCACTTCCTTTTCCTCTGTATGTGTGTCGGAGGCACGAACCCTGAGGCGGCGAAGCAGGAGGCGCTTAAGAATTCTATTTCGCCGGGCTATCATATTCTGAGATGATGACAGCACGACTGATTGATAAGACGACTGAATGTTAACAAAAGTTGCCATCCTCATACCATGCACACAGACACGATCTCCATCATAAGCAACATCACTATCGTCGCCACCACTCTCGTCACGACGATTATCGTTCCCAGTGTTACATACCGCAAATCGCGATCCTGAACCCCCTAAACCCTAATCCTTAGTCCCCAAACCCTTGTAACACTAAACCCTACTAACTACATCCCTAAAGCCTTCCTGAACTCCAAAGAACCTACCCTTTTAAGGACTTCTATAAAGAAACGATAATAAGGAACCCCAAAAGGTAGGTTATTTGGGGTCCAGGTTTAATGTGATCCCAGACTCTGAATCTGAAGCAGAGGGTCCCTAAACCCTAACCCTAAACCCTGAACCCTAAACCCGAAACCCAACTCCCTACATCCCTAAAGCCTAAACCCTGAACGCGAGGAGCAGAAGCCAGGATGGCCTGGCCCACACCGGAGCCGATAGCCGCGAGGCCAATCGCGAAGCCGGCGCCGATGGCAGACAAAGCCGGGATCCACACCGCACCATCCTTGTAGGTCTAGCGTTTAGGGTTTAGGGGTTTAGGAGGGAGGAGGGTTTAGGGTTTAGGAGGGCGGAGGGTTTATGGTTTCAGGGTGGGCCATGGGCGCTGGCGCCGCGACTCCAAAACAATGTGTTATGATTTAAAGGCGGCATGTTCCTTAGTTCTGGAGTTCAGGATTTCAGAACCCCAAACAGTAGTTATATATATATATATTTATTTATTTATTTATGTTGATCCCGGTTTGCCAATCTTTTCAAACGAAATCAGAAAAGAGAACCATCCTAAATGTAATTAGGCATGACATAGCCTTCTGGCCTGGCAGCTACTGAACTCTACGCGCCTTGGACCAACAACGCCCAAAAGATGAAAGGACCCAACACACACCAAAACCTAAAGGAAACTACAGCTGGGGAGTTTAGGGTATATAATAGGGCCTCCATAAGGCTTCTATCAGGTTTTTAGGCCTTCTATAAGGCTCCTATGCCCGCAACTACCCCACCTGAAAATGTCCTAGACAAAACATGAAACCCCGCAAACAACGCCCATACAAGCATCAGAGAAAACCCCATCAGCTCACATCACTAAACAAACAAAACCCTACTCCTCCCAACCCTAAACCCTAAACCCTAAACCCAAAAGCCTAAACCCTAAAAACCCTAAAACCCTAACCCCCCACCAACACCACCACCACCACCACCACCACCACCAAAAAAAGCACGGCACCTCGGCATAGGCAGCTCCCGGAGCTGTCAGCGCCGCTGCGCCTCGCAAGGGCCGCTGGCGTATCTTGGAGGATCCCTTGCAAAAAGGGGTTCCTTTTTAAGGGATCCCTAAAGGGATCCATAAGGGATCCTTAAAAAGGGTCCCTATAAAGGGATCCCTAAAGGGATCCTTTTAAGGGATCTTTAAAAAGGATCCCTAAAGGGATCCTCAAAGGGATCCTTAAAGGGATCCGTAAAGGGATCCATAAGGGATCCTTAAAAAAGGGTTCGTTCAAGGGATCCTTAAAGGGATCCCTAAAGGGATCTTGAAAGGGAGCTTATACTTATATATATATATATATTGTGTAAGAGTTCTTTAAGGAGGGTCATGGGCCTTAGCAAGTACGGTTATAGGGTTTAGGGCTTTAGGGCTTAGGATTTAGGGCTTTAGGGCTTTAGGGTTTGCAGGATCATGGAACTTGGCAATCAAGGTTATAAATAACGTGCAGACACTTAAACCCTAAACCCTAAACGCCCTAAACTCTAAACGCCCTAAACCCTAAACGCCCTAAACCCTAAACGCCCTAAACCCTAAACGCCCTAAACCCTAAACCCCTAAACCCTAAACCCCTAAACCCCTAAACCCTAAACCCCAAACAGTCGAAGGAGCTCAGGGCCGCAGAGGTAGCATGGGGAATGGCAGGAGCCGGTGCAGCGCGCGGTGCGGCCACGAAAGCCGTGAAGAGGGCACCTGGTCTGGGGAAATATGACCTGATAGGGTTTAGGGTTTAGGTTTAGGGTTTAGGGGACTTAGTAGTCAGAGAACGGTCATTGCAACAGGGATCCTGCCATTTAGGGCTGTATTGTATACTAGCATCCCGTAAGCCCTTCTACTTCGTGAAGCTGCATTTGTTCCGGTCACGATTTAAGGTTTAGGGTTTGTGGTGTCGCAAAAGTACGTAAATCCCCTTCTCAAAGCTAATGTAGATCCATGATTAACAGATTAACAAGCTTTTGCTGTTGAAGGGCTTTAGTGCCTTAGTGATCCCGATTTGCGTCATGGGGTTTCGGAAATTGCGGGGTCCCGGCTATATGTGCCCAAAACCTGGTCGTGGAAGCTAAAGGAGCATGTCAAAACGAGGATCCCTCCCATATGTACGGGTTCTCCCACATTTCACCAGGAAGGGCGCCTAAATCCCCTGCAAAACTCAGGACCGTCATGTTTCTTTCAGGGAACTCCTGAAGCACAATTGTAACCACCCCCGTCAAGCCTTAAACCCCTCAAGCCCTAAACCTCTCCCTTCACACAACTCGTAAAGGAAAAGTCATGGGACCGACTCAGCATCCCCATATGAAAACGTCAAAACTAGACCTAAGTCCCTGGCCACTGCAAAGGAGCACAGCACCCGTCTGCACGAGGGATCGAGCCATCCTTATTCGGTTGCAAGTTGCAGAGGTTTAGAGATTTTCCGTAGGGCTCAGGGGGTTTATCCAGGGGTCGGGTAGAAGTTTAAGGCTTGGGCTGCGCGGCAGGGTTTCAAGATTGGGTCTGCGAAGCGAGGTTTGGGGGCCTCTGAACACCCACATTTCACGTGTTCCGTCAATTGAGGTTTCAAGTATTTTAGACGGCCTTTCGTTCGGGTTTTTAGAGTACGGCGTTATAAGTGTCACCTAGCTCCATATGCGGGTTATCATGTCATCCGATGCAAGTGCACCGTCGCCCGCTCTGAGCTTCAACTGATGATAAGACCTCGCGATCGAGCCTGGTGGTCCAAGCCTCCATGCTTCTGGGCCCAAAGAAACTAACCAGCGATTCGTGTCTACCTAGACCCTTAAATGTAGTACCTTATTTGGGTTACCCTAGCTTCTTCTTATAGGATCCTAACCCTAAAATAGGTCATCCAAAAAAAAGGAACTACCTATAGTCTCCATTGCAGCTCTTTTTTGGGGTTGCCTTTTAGGATCCTTAATATAGATTTCGTTAAGCCAAAAAAAGGAACTACAATGGAGACTATAGGTACATTTAAGGGTCTAGGTAGGGGCAGGTTGCAGGGGGTAGGAGCTGGATCTGACGGGGTTTAGGGTTTAGGGTTTAGGGTAACCGGAACACTACACGCCAATATAATTCGCATAATCAGACTCATGTATCCATAGGCTCCATAATTGTTCCTTTTTGGGGATTACATTATAGAATCCTAGATATAAACCCGGAACTACTATGGAGCCTATGGGTAATTGTGATTATGAGGACTCCTCTCTCCAGCAAGAACACGCGTTCAGTCACAGCAAGGTTCCTTCACGGGGATCATTTATTAGGGTTTAGGGTTTAGGGTTCAGGGAAATAATTTTTCGGCCTGCTTATTAGTCTCAAGGCCGCAAAGGCTTACACAGGCCAGGAGACTTGCACCGAAAATCAGCCACGACCTCGAAGCACAACGTAGTGCACAACGACAGCCAACCCAAACCCAGAAGCCTAAACCGGACCCAACACGATCCTGAAAGAACCATACAGAGAATGGAAACCCTGTGCTCGGACCACCTCTGAACCCAAATCTGGCTACAGTAAAGCCACCTGGAGAGTTGCATATCTTACAAAATCCTGTCCCGTGAGCACCACAAACCCTAGAGCCCAATGCCCTCTGACTGAAGCATGTTCATAAGAAGCCCAATGCCCACCATATACAGTCAGGATAGTCTTACTTCAGGGCTATCGGGCTCTTTGGGAACTCCGGCCAGGCGTCTTAAGCTGCGAGGAGTGTGCGTTTGTGAGCGAGTCGGCGGTGGGCAATGTTGCTGGGCCAAGAAGCATCGCATGAGGTGTGTATGGTCAGTAGATGGCTGGTCTATGTTGCTCCTGCGAACGGCGACAAGGACGACGGTCACGACGATGCCGACGACCACCACCACCACTACCAACTACATACCAACTACCAACTACCCACAGCCACTACCAGAAAAAAACAAATAACCAAACTACCACACTACCAGACTCCAAGAATAACTACCACTGCTACTACAACAAATAATAGCAGTAGCTAATAGAAACAGTAACTGCTGCTAGTAGCACTCCTATTGCGATATCGTCTACACCTACGGACACGACTATGAGTACAAGGTGCTACGGCTACGCCAACGACGACTACTACCGCCGCAACTCGTACTGCGGCTACTGGTACGATGACGACTACCGCTACACTTGCTGGGTCGAGTCATGATGACGACGATGACGGACGACGACGAGCATGGCCACCACCAGCACTGCAACTAGCGTCTTATCTAGCTGGTAGCACCGTTAATGTGGCGGCTCGTTTAGTGGACCCCCCTCCCCCCCCCCCGCCCCCCCCGACCAAAACTTTTGGCTTGAATA
>CAJNJA010009461.1:278-10771 GCA_905231915.1 Symbiodinium necroappetens | reverse complement strand
AGTAGTAGTAGTAGTAGCGGTAGCAGGAGCAGTAGGGGTGGTGGTAGTAGTGGTAGTAGTAGTCGTCGTCGTAGTAGAAGTAGTAGTGGTGGTGCTCCGTCGTCGTCGCCGTAGTAGAAGCAGCAGGAGGCGTACCAGTAGTTAGGAGGAGGGCAGCAGCATCACCAGCACCAGAGCACCAGCAGGCCATCACTACCATCACAGCAGGTGGACGCGGAGGAGAACCAGGGGGAGGAACAAGAGTCTTAAACTCATAAACCCAGTGACCAGTGCGGGATGTGGCGGCTCTCAGCAAACTTGTACAGTCGCGCAGCACTCGCCGCGCAGAAGCGTGCCTTCGGGTTTCGGGCATAGGTTCAGGCGGTAGTTGCAAGTGAAGCTGAGGTTCCTCTGATGTCGAGATTCAGTTCGTTGGCTTCATGGGTGTGAAACCGGTATCTCATGCTTTGCAGCGATACCCCAGGCTTCCGGCCAAAGGCTGTCAACACTACATCTAGACCCGTAAGCACCACACCCGGCAAAGAGACAGCTTGCGTCAGCTAGAGCATAGGTTATAGAAAACTGTGGAAGCCGCTGTTGACATGCGATCACGGCCGTCCCCTGAATCCGGCATGCCTCTCTAACAGCCCCCAGTACTGAAGCAAAGCCCTCCAACACCCTTGCCGAAGCTCTCCACTGAACCCTTCTAAACAGCTGCCCATGCAGGATCCTACTGACAGATCTCCCCACAGAAGACCAACCGTCGTCAATCCGACACGGCCCCAAACATGCTGCAAACCATTGCTCAGAGTCCCTAGAATCCTTTCAAAATGCTACAGGGATCTTGAAACCTAAACCGAAACTCCCACACCCTCCGGAAACTGCCGGCTTTCAGGCTCCCCTCTGGGTAGTAGAGGCCAGCATGGATCACCTGCCCAACTCCAGCTGCGGATAGTGCGCTTTCCTGCAAGTGTTTGCCTCCTGCTGTTGGAATGTGGTTCGGCCTGTTTCTTTATCCAATCTTGTTGCACGGCGATGTTGCGATGTGATGCTTACGCCTGACCTACATCATGCACCTTATGTGCTGACACCCCCAAACCCGAAGGTACACAAGCACAGAAGAATGCTGCAAAACCGTGTAAAGCCTTCAACAACCCCAGTAAATTGCATAGCTCCCTGCACACCCTAAAGGCGAAACCCTGCATCGCAAACTTGCTTTACATCCTGTACCCCAGAAGCTTAACCTTCAACTGCTTCACACCCAAACCCTAAGATCCGAAACCGTAAGTGCCAGAACCCCCGAAGCCCCAAGCTCGAACCCTTACTACACCCGCAACCGAACCAAAACCCGAGGCCTGGCTGTTCCGGCTGGTGGTGCCTTGACCGGCCTGGCGAAACCGCTCCACGGCCAGGACCTTCCCAGCTGGTCTCGGCTTGAGGCCTTGAAGGAGAGGGTTTAGGGTTGCCCCACGTTCACAGCACAAACATGCAGCGCTGTCCATAATTACATTAGCCATTAATGATTCATGTAAGATAAAATCTGAAGCTAAAGCCCTTCCAAGACCAGGTTACCCCAAGAACGCATCACCCCAAGACTGGATCAGCTCAAAAGGCTGGGTCACCTCTGCAAGAACCTAACGACCACTCCCTCGTCCAATAAGGGCAACCCTACAAACAAACGAAGTTGATAGACCGTCGCAGCGACAAAATTGAAACACTCACCCAACGCAACCTCAGCAGTAAACTCTACAATTTATAGAAACACACAAGAACCTTCAATCATGTAACCATAAACCCTGCCCTATAGTTAGCATAAATACTAAAACTCCTCCTTCGTCCTTAATTAAGGTTCCCCACCATATTATATACAGTACACCATACCCCAAGCCCTGTATTACAATCCCTTCTTCCCCCACCTCCAACCCGGCTCGGGCCAAACTGCGAGCGGCCGCAGCGCCCACAACGCCGGCTCCCACTACCACAGCACCGACGTGGGCCATAGCATAGCCACAAGCCAGGAGGATTTGGGACTTTCCGTGTTTGGGGTGAAGGGTTCCCTCAACCTAAGCCCGAATTTGGCGATTTCTGGTGCAGGAGTTTCGGCTTTCTAGGCTTTACTGCCGTGAGATCGCGAGTTTAGTTCGGGATCACGACTCTGGTTCATGCCTTAGGAACGTCCTGAAGCCCAGAAGCTGAAACTCCCATGCTGTGGAAAGTGCTCTGGCTTCCTTGGTTGGGTCTAGGTGTTAGGAGGATTTAGTCGTGCTCGGGCTTGTGGCGTGTGCGTCAGGCTGTACAGAGCATCGGCTACGATGACGAAGCTCTAAATCGAAACTTCACACCCATGCCCCAACGGCATCCGGTCCGATAACATAGACCCCAAATCCCAAAAGCCGCAATGCCCCTGCACCTTTCTGTGGGGGCAGCATCCGAAGCTGAATTCACAAGCCACCGAAAATGCCCATTTAGCACAGCAGACACTGCCCTGAAACCCTAAACCCCCAAGAAGCCCAACACTCCAATACCCAATACACCCAAACCCTGAACCCCTAAACCCGAAACTCCCCAAAAGTCCTAAAACCGCTAAGCCGCGAACCCTGAACTGAAACCCGTCTTGCCTTCAACCGCGACTTCCTGAGCTGAGCTTCGATTCTTGGTTCAGATAAGAATGACCCTGTCTCCAGGTGTGGCTCGGGCCTTAGAGGCTTAGGGGGGGGGGGGTTTAGATTTTCGGTTGGGTTTACGGTTTGGGTAGGGTACGTATGTTTAGGTGTCCAAAAGATAGATCGCCGACAAAGACACCCGCAAACCTCAACACCTTACGCTGAGCCCTTTGCCCCCGCCATGTTTAGGATACTGCTCAGCCTTGCTGGGCTTAGTATTCAGGTTCAGGGTGTTTTGTCAGACAGGGCCTTCAAAAGGATGAGTGTACTTCTGAAACTTCCATAACCCTCCAGCCGACTGGAGGTCTCCATGGACAATGCCTGGAGAGGACAGCACCCTTTCAAGACCTCGGAGTTCGTGGCGATGGTGCAGAAAACAAGCGTCCGAGAGTAAGCCCTAAGCCTCGAGCTCGATGATGTTCGGGGTTAGGACTGAGGGCACCACGTCACTGTCACGGTCGGACTTCGCATGCCAATCAAACGTCTCCCCACATCGAGAGCCCAATGCGGACCATCAATCTCGTCAGGCACCTCCATGCCATACTTGCGCCCGGAGTCGATGAAGTCGCAACGCTTGCATGTTTCCTGCACGCGAAGTCATGTAGCTTGAAGAGCTCCTCCATCTTCCGTCTTCCTTAAGGCGGAGATGGAAGCCTACCGGATGACAACTGCGCGCCCGACGGTTCAGTTCCGCGGTGTCTCGCGCCCCCAACCACGCAAAATGTCTGAAGTCTTGGCTAGTCATGCAACCAACTGGTTCAACCAACATGCCCTACCCGAAGAGACAAAAAATAAGAAGAAAAATAGGAGAAAGATGTTAGAGATAGATAGATCGATAGACAGATCGATAGATCCATAGACAGATAGATAGATAGATACATAGATAGTGTAGATAGTATAGATACATAGATAGATAGGTAGGTAGATAGATAGATAGATAGATCGATAGGCAGATAGATGGATACATAGATAGACAGATAGATAGATAGGTAGATAGATAGATAGCTAGAGCGAGCCTTACACCGTATACAAAACTTTTGAAACTGTTCGCGCCTGAGAATGGGGAAGCTTCCCAGCAAGGCCAACTAGTACAGACTAAGACCTATACAGTCCGTACGAGTAAACAATTAAGCCCACAGCAACAAATTCACAACATCCCTCAACCCTGGAAGCCGGAGCACAACGCTAAAGCCACCAGCCCAGAGAAAGTTGAAGCTTGCAGCGTACAGCAAGTGAGAAGGAATCTTCATTACGTTGACGACGACACCATAGTTGAAGACGGAATTGGTCAAAAGGAAAAAGCCATACAAGCTACATTCGCAAATCGTTGTGAAAAGCCTTAGACCGGTACCAAGGCATGTTACCTTAATATCTTAAGTGCCAGCAGGTGACAGTAGCTCCTCGACAACTGATCGAGCAACAGCGACCCGCTGATCTCGACCTCAGAGGCTTTGAGGCCTTTTCTCTACGAGGTTCATGTGCTTTTTCCGCATGCTCATGCCAGTGGCACAACTGCCACACGGAACACCTGCCTGAGTAGACATACCGCGTCAGTGGCTTGGTGCGACCCCGTGGAGGTGCTTCCTCGCGGTATCCACGACTAAACTCGTCAGTGCGAAATTTCGGAGTTGCGGTGTGAGGTTTACATTCAGGACACACCCCGACACGGGGTGTGTGCTCCCGATTCCTTTTGTGTTTCGATGGCGTGTTCACATTATCAGTGCAACACTTCAAGCCCCCGGAGATACAACTAATTTCGAATCAGGGTGGCTGCGCTTTTCATGCGTGCTGGTGATGATCATATTGATCATGGCGGGATCATAAGATTGCGGTTTTGTGTACATACTAGCCTTTTACGGGGCACTCCTGCCAAGGAGCCGAGCACACCGCGCTCCACCAACTCCGCGGCAGTTGGGCGCTGCTTCAAGAAAACCTCTGAAACAACTCGAAAAGAGGGTTTAGGGTTTAGGATTGCTAGAGGATTGCTGTAGTCTCGAGTTCTTGAGCAAAGCTGGTTCTTGCTGGTGTTGCGGGTTCATGGTTTGGGGCCCAAGCTATGTTCAGGGTTCGGGCTTCAGGCGTTTGGGTTTCCAGGGTGATACAGGACTTCAAGCCTTCAAGGCCTTCAAGCGTCCGCTTAGGGCTCGCGAGGCCTAGCGCCCGGAGATGAAGCTTATGACATACAACTGCCAGTTTTGACATTAGTCGTACTGTTTCTCTTCATCATCTTCTTACTTCTGCTTCCAATTCTACTTTTACCGCCACTGCAACTGCCACTGCCACGCCCATGGCCAATACTGTTGCCAATACCCCTACCACTGATGCAGCAGCTGCTGCTGCTGTCGCTGCTGCTGCTCGTGCTGCTGCTCCTGCTACTGCTACTGACGGCTACTGCACTACTGCTAGTTTTAAACACTGCCAGTCTTTATGAAAGTTGCGACCGTTACGGACTGGCTGGGCCTTTGAGGGTCCCGGAAAGGTTCCGGCACAGCCGAGGGCAGAGTCCATATGTGCCCTGGATGCCTTTAACTTCACACTTGAGGCTTAATTACCCTGCGCTGCAGTGCAGACGTTGCTGCATAATGAATAAGAAGTCCACTGGACGAGACACCCCAAACCCAAACTCGAAACACAGCTGAACCAAAGCTGAAGTTAACATCCAGAGTTTCTACAGTAGTCGCAAGAATTTGCTTCGCTGTTTCGTGGCCGGCTTGCGAAAACAACACCACATGACATCATCAACGCGTCGGGATACGCAGCTCCAACTCTGTCTCCCCCACGCACCCAACTGAATCGTACAGAATCAGTTCGTCGGTTATTATCCCAGGAACGGTGACTCAGTAGGCAGCGTGGAACCGCCTGCCCTGGATCCAACACGCTCTGACCCCAGAACGCCAAGATTCTAGACACCGACCGCCCCAAACCATAAACCCTGCTAAACCCTACGTAGGCACCTCCAAGCGCTCCCGGATAACTTGCTGCTGATCGACCACGCCTCAGGCACTCCACAAAAAGAACAGGCACGTTGGCTTGAGGGTCGGTGTGCCTAATTCGGGTCCTCTTCTTTTTATTTGCGGAGCTGCCGAGGTGTCGGCTTGTCCGGCTGGATTGGGGCTGCGTGTCTGCTGCGATGCTCAGGATATTTTGGGTGCAAGTGTGGTTTGGTTTTTGGGCTGCAGTAGTGATTTGGGGTCGATTGGACTTGCGATTCAGAATCCAATGCTGCAGGCTATACGGGCTCTTTTAGGACCTTTCGGATCTAGATTGTGCGGCTCTATGGAGGGATGTCGATTTCTGGGGCATCGACTTGAAAGCTTTGGGGCACTTGGGGGCTTTGAGATTGCTTTCATTGGGAGTTTGTGTTAGGACTTAGGATTCAGGCGGAGTGGGGTCCATCATTCGGAACTGGCGTTGCACCTCGTTTTCCTGGCGACCTACAACTCAGCACTCCTCCAGAAACAGAACCCCTCGAAGCAGCCGATAGTAGGCTTCACAGTTTTGGCTGGGGGCGTAAAGGTCAAGATCCAGGCTTTGGCGGCTTTGGGCTTGGGACGTAGGCTTTCCCTGTCATCCTCTCTAACTCCCTACAGTTCAGCACTAGGTATCCCAACTGCAGGAAGTTGGCTTGACACGTAGAGACGGTCCAAGCGGGTTTCAGGAAGTGCAATGAGAAAGCCCTCCGAAGATTCTGCAAATTCCTCATGGCCCAGGGCCCATATATAGTTATATAGCTACATGTATCTCTTCCATTTCCTGTGACATGCCTTCCTGCCATATGCAGAGAATCAGGTTTCTGCAGCGAGAAACCGCAACGCACCATCCAGGGACTTTAGGGATTATATTCTATTCTATTCTATTATATTATATTATATTATATTATATTTTATTATATTATATTATATTATATTATATTAGGGTCCAACTTAGCTTGGGGGCTTTTGGCCTTTGGAGACGCTCCATGAAGGCTTTAAGTCAGTTTAGGATTCAGGCCTGGGTTCAATCTGACCCCCAGAACGCTGCGGTACACCTTGTGGGGTTCGTTCTTTAGGAGTAAAGAGAACTGGCTGTAGGCATGACATCGTTCCTATTTTGTTCCCTGTGTCTCATTAAATTTCATGCGTCTCTTACAAATTCAGTTGAAACAAAGCAAACAAAATGCTCTCGTCATAGTTCCATTTGTTTCCCGTTTCTCCTTTGTTCCGTTCGTTTAGAATGAAGTGAAAGAAAAGAACGAATCCGTGAAACGAACGAAACAAAATTAAAACCGGGGGAACGACAGGAAATGACGCACAAAGCGTGCACTCCGTTTACCTTGTCGTTCCCCTCAACTCCGCCGATAAATTGGGGGAAGCCTTTCTGCTGCAATCCGGTCCTTTCTGGTGGTCTTCTCGTGGTCTCCTGGTGGCCTCTAGGGGGGTTTCTTCCTGGTGTCCTGATGGTAATTTTCGTAGCGTCGTGGTCCTAGTGGTCGTCCTGTCTTGCTTTCTCGCGGTCGTCTTGGTCGTCGATCGTCGTGGTCGTGGTGGTCATGGTCACTGTGCGGGGATCTACGCTGGCATAATGGCATGAGGAGTTTGAGTGTTTGGGGGTCGAACCTGCCGCTTTTGAATCGAGGCTTATGCTGACGATCACCATGAAGGTCAGAGCAAAGAAACTAAACCTTTCACGAAAAGTCGACGACAATCATCATTTGGGATTCCAGAAAACAAGAGACATCAAGACACCCTACTATAGAACCTGGATAGTCGGCTCCTTATTCTAAAGACCCCCGGCAAGAACGCCACCAACAACAGAAACTGCTAAGCCTGGTGCAATCGAGATGCGGGCTTCGCCTTGCTTCTGATCAAGGTACTTGGCGATAAACATTGCTCGGCTAAGGCAGCTTTCGGTACTATTTCTGATGTCGGGACTGTAGGGGGCAGGGACAGGGGCTCGGACCTGGGTATTTTGGTGTCGAGCTACGGTTTGCGGTTGAGGGCTTGGCTGGTTTGGGGTGCGTGGCTCTCTTGAGGCTTCGGGGTTCAGGGTTCAGTGTCTGGTGTCTTGAATGTGGCAAACACCCTAAAGGCGACACCCTAAAATCCTGAACCCCTGAGCCCGAAGACCTCAAAACCCTGCGTTTGTGGCTGCTCAGAAAGCCCAAACGAAAGCCCAGTCCGGACTCAGCGCCGGGGTTTCTATCTCCAAGCCTGAGGCCTTGAAAGCACACCAAGTTTGGCATTTCTTGGGGCCTTCGGATCGCAAACACTGCCAGAGGGGACTGGTAGCTCGGGTTGCCCTGGGTGTCTCAGGCCTGGGATGGAGGCTCAACAGGTTTCGGGGGCTTTGATCGCCTTTGGCTTGAGATTTAGGGTTTCGATTTAGGTTAGGGCTTTGGGCTTCGAGCCCAGAAGCGACCGTCGAAACCAAGCTGCAATCGGCTTTTCGAGTTGGGGGGGGCATCAGCCCGAATTTGACTGGAAATCTGCGATGATCCTTTTCCAGCTTGCGCCGGTGTTTGGTGATGATTTGGCAGAACGCCATCTCAGTAGCTTGCTGACATCGTGCCCGGCTCAAACCTCTTATAAGGAGGGCTGGCATGTTCGTGAGGCCATCTCTTCCGAATAGTGCGTGCACATGGCTCGAAGGTATCTTCGTGATGGGGCAAACCATCTACGCAACATCTAAGGGCAACAACTTCTCAAAAGCTCAGGGACGCTACGCTGTCAGCAAGCCATCGGGGTATGTACATGTCGAAGGCCTGGGATATCCTCGACCAGGAAAGCGGGCTTGAGCCGTCAGTGCCCATCGTTCAGGGTCCCATCTTCAGCCTTGCAGTCTGCTAGGTCTAGGTCCTTTCCACTTGCAACTGTGCGCAGGTCCGGTGCTCCTTCATTCCACTTAAGCCACCAAATTTGGGTGGTTTGGTCGCCTGAGAAGGCTTTGGGTGGGATAGAAATTCAACGACGCTACCTGCGATCAGGTTTTGATTTCGTGTCGCTGGTACGATGCATTCGAACAGCAACATTATGGCAGGGTGGCCAGTTTCGTGTATGAGCCAGTCCACGACGAAAAAAACTAAAACCCTAAGGCCAAAATTTGGAACCGACGGCCCGAAACCCCCAAGAGCAACAGGCTCCCAGGCTTCCGCTCGCCGTGTCAGGCGCCTGAACTGGCACCGGGTTGGCCCAAGTTCCTGCAAGGCTGAAGGCGTTTGGAGCTTTAAGATATGGCTTACGGCCTTAGGTTGGGATGCAGGCGGCTCTTGCAGGAGGTTCATGGTCACAAATGTGTAGGTGTGGTACCATCAATTCTGTCACCATCATCAGCTACTGCACAGGGAAATCTGCAAGTGGAAATCCAAGAAGCCAGACCACAAAAGCAGAAGCCCGCAACCTAAACTGTACAGTTTCGTGCCCCAGTTTCTTGCCCCGAACTCTAAACCCAAAGAACCTCAAACTCTCGGTCCCGCACCCCTAAACCTAATCCGAACCGCAAAAGGCCTTTGCATGACGAAGTGCTTCACCCAGGAGGGCAGGCATCGCTTCTGCGCAACAGGAATGGGCAACCCGAGGGGAACATGGCCTGGTTGCCCGGGGTCTTGGTTTTTGTTTGGCTGAGGGCTTAGGGTCTCGGATATCCTGTTGTTTGCGATGTCCGTAGGAGTCTCAGATTAGCCCGACTCCGACGGTAAAGCATGGCGATTTTGCCTTTGGGCTTTGCCTGATCTCAGTTTTATCGGCTTTGGTTTGGGTTAGGGGCTGCCGGCGCAAGGCACATGCATGTCTCCATTGGACCACTTGAAGGTGGTTGGGCAAATTCTCGCTTCGGGACTATTCTCGCAGGTCCATCGTCCTCGTCGTTCAGTCTTGAGCAACTTCGCGCTGTGGAGACACGGACGGCCAGGAGACATGTTCGAGAAACCAAAACATCGATCCCTGATTAAAGCAAACTCAAACTACAATCCGAATTCTCCCACATCTCGCAGCCCGGGGCCTTGGGCTTCGGGTTTGGGGTCCCAGAGGCCAATGCCTGGAACTCGATCCATTCTTTCGCACAGCGCTTTTCTGCCTTCCGGTGAAGACTCGGACTTCGCATATCGGGAGATGACAATCTTCAGGCTCCGATGCATGGAGTCCTTTGTTTTCTGAAACTCCCATTTGGCTCGGAGGTTTCTGGCTTTGGAGGTAAGCCGAAAAGCCCCACCGAGCCCTGAAAGAACCCGGAGCCCCTTTGGAGTCAAAGCCTAAACCCTGGAAACCTGGATCTCGGACGCTCGGCCCTAGACAGTTCCAAAGACGCATATGATTCCCTCAGAGCTCCATTGGCATAAGGTGGGATTGTAGCCTATAACATCCTGCACCGTGCCAAAAATTGGACAAACAAGTTGCAGTTCCGAGACCGAGGAAGTCACCGATGCAAACCCAGCCCCGAAGCCTTCAATCCTGCGGAACCCGGGCTCCAGCAGCCCTGGAGGCACCTCTGGACCCATCTGGCCGTCTCCTTGGTCCAGGCAAGCGAAGAAGGCGTCGCGGGAGGCCCAGCACCTGAAGATCTTGTGCGACGGTTTAGAGTTCAGCGATTTTCGCGTTTGGGGCTCAAGGATGAGGGTTCGGAGTTTGGTGGTACGGGTTCTAGGTTTAAGGCTGGGCTTTAAAACTTCAGGCTTTTGGTTGCGGGCACAATGGCCTCACGCAACGTGTGCAACCGATTCGTGCAAGGTTTTCAAGCTTTACCCAAACTCAACACTTCTCGTGAATCAAACCCTGAAATCCTACAGTGAGCGAAACCCTAAACCTCTTCAACAGTTTCCAGCAGCCTAAACCTGAACCTCAAAAAGTTGAGCCCTAAACCCGAAGCTCCAAATCCCCA
>CAJNJA010009460.1:0-14780 GCA_905231915.1 Symbiodinium necroappetens | reverse complement strand
GGGGTTTAGGGTTTAGGGGTTTAGGGTTTAGGGCCTAGGGTTTAGGGGTTTAGAGGTCTAGGGGTTTAGGGTTTAGGGGTTTAGGGGTTTAGGGTTTGGGGTTCAGGGTATACGAGTTTTATGGGCTCATGCAAAAGTTAAAAGGCGATTGGGTTCCACCTAGCCAAGTATTGGTTACTACTGGCATGCCTAGAACCCTACAAGGAACCCTTCTTTCCATGCTTAATACAGACGCCTGATTTGGGTTCAGGATAGTTCAGGGGTTTTGGGGGGGGCAAGGTTTACTAATAAGGCTGCTCTCCTTTTGTGCCTCAGCATTAGGATGATCAGCACGAACCCTACCGCCGAACGTACGCCGTAGGGCTTCAGTATGCTTCAGTTTTCTGAATAGCTGGCTACTCATGCTACACAGCCTTCCCAAACCCTTAAACCTAAACCCTAAACCCTTAAACCTAAAACCTGAACCCTAAACCGTCCAGTATGCCTCTGGGGCTCGAAGTTGTGTACTTAAACAGACTGGGTTTAAGGTCAAGAGTTCTCCAGCCCAGAAGATCCACCTTTAAGAGGCTCCTGATTGTGGTTTTTGGTATATAAATCCTGAACCCTGAAGTCCTAAACCCTGAACCCTAAACCCTAAACCCTGAACCCTCAACCCCGATTCCTTAGAAGGGAAGGTTTTTGGTTCTACCGGCTACAGGTAGCCTCTGAAGTAGACGCTGCTGTTGTAGGTTCGAGGCTTGGGGCTTAGGCTGTGGGTTCTATAGGTTCTGCCAGGGATGTATATGGGCTCTATAAGGGTTCTATACCGGTCTTTAAGGGTTCTATACCGGATCTATAAGGGTTTTATAATTAATAACTGTTCCATGACGGGTCCGAAAGGGTTTGGGGTTTAGGGGTTTAGGGTTTAGGGCTGCGGATGTAGGGCGGTAGCGAAACATCTATACACAATGCTATTGGACAGTGACATCGGTCACAATTCCAGGCCAGTGCACACTGGCAAATTCCACGAGCAGAATTGCTCAAAATTCCGGGCCGGCGATCTCCAGCGAAGACGTTTCTGGTTCGCCACAAAAGCCCTAAAACACATCGCCATTCCGACGATGCGCCTCCCATTGACGCCGAACAAGGGCCCTCATGTCTGCACAACTGCACGGATACGTCTCCTTCTCCCGTGCAGGCTCCAGTTGCCTAGATCATGTCTCATTGAAACATTGAAAGTCATGAATGATTACGTTTTTAGTGATTAGGCTGTTTTAGGGTTAAGGGATTAGAGGCTAGGGTTACCTACCACGTTCTGCAGCTGTAGCCCACAGCGTTCACATGAACTCCAAATATACAACCCTTTGAACGAGGAGGCTTTCAATCTTTCTGGGTTCCCTGAACTCAGCTTCTAAAACGGAATCCCACGCCTCATCTACGGGCCGTCGCAAAGCCCAGCAGTGCGTACGGTAGTTTAGAGTTTCGGCTTTGGGTTTGGGTTCTCCAGAAGCAAGTACCATCAAAGGACTTGGTGCTTGGAATCTCTCCAAATACAAAATTAAAATCTAAACTAAACCCAGACCCTTAAAGGAACCCGTAACCCAAACCCTATAGTGCTCATAAAACGAACCCTAAAGCTGAATCCTACACTAAAACACATTCACAGGCGAAGCCGCACAACCGTCGCCTCGTCTTTCGACTTCATGACCTGAATTTCTGCCATTGGCACCGGATTTTACAGGATTCGGGTTGAGGGTTGAGAATGTAGGGGCTTGGGGTTAGGATGTACAGCGGGTTCACAATATGAAGGTGTATTCTCAGGCTTTCAGGTCTAATTCACAATAACTACGCCCAGGACCTATAGGGATTAGTCATAAGTCTCCTATCTTTTTGGGTTCTGGCTTACCCTAACGCCCTAGACTTAATCTAACGCCTAGAGTTAAAACCGTTGGGCTCGAAAACCACACTACATTGTTGCATGAGGCTCTTAGGCTAGTTGATCCGTGTGGCGAGGGTTTCAAGTGATTCTTCAGAGGTTCGAATAATCAGCAACAATGTCTATAAAGTACCTGTCTAGGATCCTCCTTAAGAATTAAATCCCGAAACCCCAAACCTTAAACCCTAAACCCTAAACCTTAAATCCCTAAACCCTAAACCTAAACACTTGAAGCTTCTACACCTCAGCAGCCCCAAGGCCCTGGAACAGCATGCAAGGCCTGTACGACAATGAAGGAAAACAACAAAAACCAAGTAAACGCATTGTTATGTGAAAAACCACCGGAAAGAAACCGCGACATATGCACTAACCAATCCTCCTCCAGAGCCACACCAAACACCCGCAAGAGCTCGAATACAAGCAGAAGCAGGCCCTCTTCGCGCAAAACACCTTAGAACCCTTTGCATATCTGCAGGAAGCGCGTATTACTATATGTTATAGCCCTTTTACTGCTCAGACGGAGAAGCCACCTCCCTTAACCCCCCCAAACCCCTTGATCCCGAAACCCCAAACCAGAAATCCTAACACCCGAAGCCATAGGATCTAACCCCTAAACCCCGTATAGACAAACCCTAACGGAACCATTTAAGGAAGCCAAAAACAAAATCCTGAGTTTTTATCAGGGTGGGGGACTGTCAGCCTCCTGGACTGGAAGGGAGCTCTGGTGTTTTTTTCTATATGCCATCGAAGTTGAACTTTAGGGTTTAGGGTTTAGGGGTTTAGAGGTTTAGATTTTAGGGTTTAGGGTTTAGGGTGTTTTTTCTCGGGTTTCTAGATGGGTTCTATAGGGTTTTAGGGTTCGTGGGACTTTCGGAGTATTCCTTTAAAGTATAATTGTAATACTTATCACCCTAAATGTTACGTTGAACATCCAACTCACAAACCTACATGCCGGGGTTGCTTATAATTATAAGGAGTTCACTGTATGTGTTTTCTTAAGGTAGAGTTTTGGACAAGCAGGGTCTGGGTCGGTCTACAGGCTCAGACATAAGGAGTAATCCGCAGTAAACGACCTGCCAACATCGATACGTCCGTAAGCGGCATCCTGCTCAAAACCATGGCAAACAATAACAATAATTTCCATAAGCCCGAAACCCTAAACCCTAAACTTGTCCAGCAAAAACCCCTAAACCCTAAACCCTAAGCCCTAAACCCTAAACATGCCCTGCAACAACTCCTCATCCCACTCCTCAAGCCACCTTGAAATCTCAGGTTTCAAACCTAAGCCCTAAACCCTGAAGTCCGAAACAAGATAACCGGGGAAGCACATCCAAACTTAAAAGAGTTTGCAACACACCTTATATCGGTTACCCTAAACCCTAAACCCTAGGGTTGAAGGTTTAGGGTTCAAGGTGTATGAGTGTACAAAAGGTTTGGATCTCAGGCTGCACGGGGGTGACTGCAGCAAGAAACCGTGCCGACGAATATGGAAAGGGTTTAGGGGTTTAGGGTTCGTAGCCCTGGCGCCAACACGCGGCAGTTGAAACTTGAGGCAGCAACCTCCTCGTAGTCCTGCATGGCCAGATGAGGCACTAGCTCCGGACCCTCAACCCTAAAACCCTCATGGGACGGATCTAGATGCATCTACCTTGGGATCCAAAACCCTACCGTTTTGAGGGCTCTACCCTCTAAGTAAGGGGTCATAACCTACTAGTTGGTAGGGATTGGGGGTCACAGATAAAGTTTCAATGGCAACCCGCTGAAGGACGGCCGGAAGCGCACAGATCAGGGTCCCTGAACCCCAACCCTAAACCTAAAACTTTCAAGGCGTAGGGCGTAGGGTTTAGGGTTTTAGACTCGTTTAGACCCTAAACCCTAAACCCTAAACTGTAGGGCCTGAACCTCTAGTTTAAATCCTAAACCTGCAACCCCCAGAGACACTTCCGCATTTGAGGTTTCAGCAAAGCCGTTTAGGGTTTATGGTTTAGGACATTTTCAGGTGGGTAGTCAGGTGGGTAGTTACCGTTATAGGAGCCTTATAGAAGGTCTATATACCTTATGGAAGCCCTACATACCCTAAACTCCCCACCTGTAGTTTCCTTTAACTTCGGAAACCCTAAAACCCTAAAGCCTAAACTCCCCACCTGTAGTTTCCTTTAATTGAGGGCTTATGGCTTAGGGGGCTTTCGGACTGCGGCTTTGGATGGATACTTCGGGTAGCTAGGAAAGTTGACCCTGAAAGTCGTGTACTTTAGGGTGCAGGGGTTTAGGGGTTTAGGGTTTGGGGGCTAAGCGTTTAGGGGCTAAGGGTATAGGGTTTAGGGGTTTAAGGTTTAGGGGTTTAGGGTTTAAGGTTTAGGGGTTTAGGGTTTAGGGGTGATACCCCTAAAGTCCTCCTCCTGTACTTGGTAGCACCTATATTATACATATATCATATATTAGGGAGAAAGAGAGAAAAAGAGAGAGAGAGAGAGAGCGAGCGAGCGAGCAAGAGAGAGAGAGAGAGAGAGAGGGAGACAGAGAGGGACCGAGCCTGCCTGGCAGCCAGACAGATAGATCGACAAATAGAGATTGAAAGATTGGTCATGCGCCAGAAGTCATCTCAAAGCTTGACAGCCGAATGAGCGCCCGAAACATGCCAGAAGACCTTTCCAGATAGCGCCCCATCCCCAAAGTCGCCCTCAAACCACAATCCCCATGGATCTGACACGCTTTAAAGGTAATCGGAGCTTTATGTGAGCCCCCTATACGTTGAACCCTCGTAGGACATTCTGAACCCCCTTTTAGCCTTTGTAGATCAGCCAGATTGCCTTTTCATGCTCTCTCTCTTGGACCCACTCTGACCCCCCAAAATCCTTTTAGGGTTTAGGGATTACTAAACCCTAAACCCCCAATCCGAAACCCCTCTAACCCTAAACTTCTGTAACAGTACCAAACCCGAAACCCCTCTACCCCTCTAAACCCTCTAAACTCTCATACCACAAAACCCAAACCCTAAACCCTAAACCCTAAACCTCAAAACCATAAACCCTGAACTCTAAAACCCTCAAACCCTGAACCCTAAGCCCAGGCCGAAAGAGGAGGGCCGACCTCCACCTCTGCTTTCCTCGCATTTCTTGGGCTTTTTAGAGGTTTAGGTTTCTAGAGGTTAGGGCTTATAGGGGTTTGGGGGTTTAGGGTTTAGGACTTAGGGGGTTTGGGGGGATGATTGGTTTGGGGATGTTTAGGGTTTGGGACTTCGGGGTTTGGGGGGGGATTGGTTTGGGGATGTTTAGGGTTTGGGACTTGGGCTTTGGGGTTTGGCTTAGTGAGGTTTAGGGTCTAGGGCGGGCTTGGGCTTGTGGCTTAGAGGGCTTTTTCTTCCGCCGAAAACTGCGGCCAAACCACCCAAACCTATTCCTTCAGGGGTTGGGCCTGGGCTCAGGCCAAAGCGGACTTTCTGGCTACTGACTTCATTACGGGAGTACTGGTCCCGGAGAGGCCCATGCTTGTGGAGAGGCGAGCCTTTCGCGATCGGTTGCCAGAGCTATTAAGCGCCCAACACCGACAGTAGGTGGGCGGCCTATGCCTTGAGATTCGGGTATAAGGCTTGGGGTGTAGGGTTTAGGGCCGAGATTGGGGTTTGCAGGCGGCACTATCTACGCGATCTTGCCAAAAGGCTGTGTGGAGTCCAGCGTGCCATTGTGAAAGCCCGTCTGTAGAAAGCTTTTCCTTATTCCCGGTCCCGGACTCTCGACCCCAGATGCCATAGTAGGGACCCAGATCAGAAAGCATCTCTCCTCTAATCCCCTCTTTTTTAAGTAAGCCAGTTTATGCTTGGGTGCTTCTTTGGCTCCCGACATAAACCCAGCAACCTAGACTCGAAATGCCCAATCCAGAAACTCCAACATCTCTAGTAGGCAACTCCGAAAAAGTCGAGGAATATTCAAAACAACCAAACCCGAAAAGTCCCCTCTAAAGCCTGCAAGCCTACACCTGGACTCTATTTTCCGCCCAAGCTTCCGCTCCAGGAGTAGCTTCACCACCTCTGACCTGCAGCAAACAGCGGCCTACAGCGCCTGCCCGAAGGCTCCCACCGCAGGGTATTTTAAGCCTTCGCGTTTGGGTCCAGTTTCTGATCTTCTTGGGGTGGGCTAACAAAAGTCGTCCTCCGCAGCACGGCGGGATTTCGGAATTTCTGCAGTCTCCCGAGGACAGATATGGTCATCGATTGAAGATTCGCGGCTTACGCATGAGACTTCAAGGTCTGAAAACAGTAAAGAAGTAAATCTATTCATCGAAACATATGTACATATAATACATACACACACACATACAGACATACATACAAACATACATACATGCATGCATGCATGCAGACATACATACATACATACGCACACAAATACACACGAAATACATACGTACACAACTACATACAATTTGCTTGCATTATTCCTTAGGGCTCCGCATAATCAATCCACTGTTTATACCCGATGAAAAGGACAGGCCCAGCACAGAACTCCACGCAAGTCCAAAACCCGGCGCAAATTGGTCTGCAAAAACATCCTGCCTTTCCGGTGAAAATCCAGCAAATATCGTGGTGACGAGATGAGATGGGCACTTCACCAACGAATAGTCACTCAAGCTGGACGATACAGGCCTCGTTTGGATAAGAAATCCTTCTTCATGTAGGCACTACAAGGTGCAGTGCAAGAAAGAGCCGATGCCACTCGCTATCACGCTGGACTGAGGCTCCATGACAATGAAATTATTCAGTGTGCTGAGCGAGAATGTTTTCCTGTATTATATGATGTTCTATCATGTCGTACCGTGCTATAGAATATTTTGTTATAATAAGCCATGTCGAAGGAGAAGAACCCCCGATCAGGGTGGCAGATCGTAGGTGGAAACCCTCGCATCGCCTTCCAGCCGCTGATGCGAGAGCCAAGACCGTGCGCCCGGCCTAGGGCTCAAGTGCAGGGTTTGGGGTGCAGTGTACTGTAGGGGCCTTAATAATCAGAATAATCAGGGTTTTGGGCCACCTTTCTTGTATACATATCATAAGGAACCTAAGGAAAAAATCCTGGTATTTGCTTTTAGGCTTCTATAGTATCTTTTGGCTTGCGGGTCGGATCTTCTTCTGCTTGGATTCTCCCTCTGCGCTCTGGATCAGGGATCAGGAAGCAATACTCCTGGGCGTCACAAGGGTTAGGATTGAACGGATGCTTCGCGGAATATGTCCCTGTTCGCAGGTCCTGTAATCTTGAAGCAAGATGGCGGCTTTTCGGGTGCGGAGTAAGGCCTACGTGTGCCTCTAACCAAACACCCACAGTTTTAAGGGTCTTGGGTTTAGGGTGTAGGGTCGTGGCTGCAGGTAAGATTTGGGAATTCCTGCCACTCGAAATGCAACTTCAGGACGTTGTCATCCTTGTTGCGCTCATCGACCGTCATCTTGGGGATGCTGTCGAAGTTCTTATCATCGCGTAAGGCGCAAACCTTGAACCCTAAACCCTAAAACCCTAAACCCTAACTTACTAGTTAGAGTCAGAAGCTCCTTCTGCTCTTTCTCAATGATGACGGACAAAGTGAGGCTCTCGCCAAACAACACGTGCCTTACAAAGAAGCACAGCATAGGGAACCGCTTGGTGCTTCAAAGGTGCCATGAGCTGTCAAAGCCCATCAATGTTCAGTCATTGCAATGCATTGCGAACCAAGATCAGATGCAGAGGCTTCATCCTGCGCGCAACACTTACAAAAGCAGCAACCATGATCATGTCTTGCGCTCCCTGTCAACATCAGCGCTTCGGATTCATTGCAAACTTACACCAGGAGGACTAGCGCAAAGGTGGGAGCCCTCGAAGCCTCCAAAGTAGACCGAAGAAAGGACAAGGGAAAGCATAAGTTCGGTTTGTCGATGTTGCAAAATGTAACAGGAACACACACACACACACACGCGCACACACTTTGAAGCGATGGGTAAAGGACGTTAAAAATAGTAGAATGCATAAGGTTGACAAAGTAAGTTGGCTATTTGTCGGAAATGTGGAATACAATATGTAGCTTAGTTGTTAAGACCTTCTTAGGACACAGATGAGGTGGAGAAACGATGGAAAAGGAATGAGCCGAGTTACCAGAAACCAGACGAGAAAGGAGAACCTGAAATAAACAAAGCAACAGAGACAAGAGAAAACCTGACAGGAGGGACAGTGGGAAGCGAAATAATATAACGCTGAAGCCTCAGCCTCAGAAACCTGAATCTTACCTGTTTTTTGGAGTGCCCTGCAGCGGGTTTAGGGTTTGGGGTGGCCTAGCCCTTACAGATCATATTCAGTGGCTTTGGGGCAACGTGATAATTAGCCTAAGATTTTGGTGTACACTATAGAGTATTGCTATATTACGAAACCCTTAGGCATAGTCTTGGCACCGTATTCACCCCCATTTGTTAAGCTGTGCCGAAAGCACCCCCCTAAACCCTAAACCCTAAACCCTAAAACCCTAAAACCCTAAACCCTAAAACCCTAAAACCCTAACACCCTAAACCCTAAACCCCAAAGGCCTCATCCCGATCTTCTTTCTCGGCACCCTTGTCGAGAAGCTTGCCTCTGTCTGGGGACCGAACAGGGGAGCCCTGTAGCCTGTAGTTAGTAGAATGGGGTCTTGGGGTATAGTAAAGAATCATAACCCTAGAAGTTTTGCAGAACCATTGTAGAACCATATTAAGGAACACTGACATTTTTGTAGAATCATCGCAAGGAATACGAGAAGGGTGTGTGTGTGTATGTATGTATGTATGTACGTATGTAAGTATGTATGTAAATAAATAAATAAATATATATATATATATATTATATGAAGGAAACCTAGAGCTGCTAATTCCCCACCATTGCTCCTCAAAACTCCTAAACCGCGAAAGCCCCCAGTCCTACTTAACACTTCAACCCCTAAACCCGGAAACCCTGAAACCCTAAGCCCCACCCTAAACCCTCAACCCCTAACCCTGAAACCCTGAAACCCTAGATAAGACACGTGGCAACCTGAAAAGCTTCCCGAAAAAAAGCCCTGAAATGCTCAAACCTCAACCCTTCAGCCCGACAGCCGTTGAACCCCGGAGAACGAAGTCAAAATATGCAGGGTTTAGGTTTAGGGTTTTAGGGTTAGGGGGGTTAGGGTTTAGAGTTTAGAGTTTAGGGATTAGGGTTTAGGGCTTTTCGGGTTTAGGGTTTGCTCACGACCTCTGTAAACCCAGAAGGCCTCATGGGGTGTAGGTATATGTCTGAAGCCTGAAACCCCCGGGCCCTAAGCGCTAAGCCCTGAACCACCAGGTCCGAAACACCACTGAGCTCTTGTTGAGGGATTTAAGTTATGCGACCATAATAAAGGGCCCATATGACTTACTATAGATCCTTACTATAATAACTTAAATTAAACTCCTTTTAGGTTCCTCGGTAACCCCTTAATAATTAGGGTACTCCTTTTGCTAATGTTCGGCTTTAATAAGGAGGCCCCCAAATAACAAGAGCAAAAGGGTACTACTGGCCAAACATTCCAAAGGCCAGGTTTAAGTAGGGTTTAGTGTACTTGGGTTTGGGTTGCTGGGTTGAGGGTTTAGGGCTTCAGGGTTTGCGAACGTTTCAGGATTTGGGGTCTCAGGGTTTAGATTGTACGGCTCAGGATTTAGGGTCTAAAGTGCTAGGGTTTAGAGTGTGACCAGACTTCCACAAGAGCCCGAGGAAAGTCGAAAAGTCGCAGAATCCACGGCGGCTTTGTTTAGAGATACACCCGTCACCACGGCTCCAGCTACACAAGCAGTGCCTACTTCGGGGGCTACAGTCTGTAACCCCAAAGGGCCCAATCTACCTATGGAGTAGAATGTAGGGCTGCTGCACCGGTCTGCATAGGAATCCTTATTCTGATTTGGGAAACGTACCCCCCATAACAGTCCCAAGGATAGGATGCTATATAAAGAATCCTTGCTCTGGCTGGGGAAAAGTATCCCCCCATAACAGTACCTAGGATAGGACCCCCTTAGGAAATTCCTGGCCTATGTTGGGCCATTCTGGTGCCTCGGGCTGATCCTCCGGATCCCCGGCTTTAGCCCGCTTTGAGCCCCTGAGATCCCCGTTTCCCGGTCTCTGAACCTGCATTGCCCTCTCGGGTTTAGGGCTTCGGGTTTAGGGGTTTAGGGGTTTAGGTGTTTAGGGTCTCTCTTTACCCTAGTCTCAAGCTCATGTCTGAGATGGATCCTACTACTCTGCGTCGAGAAATATTTTTGCAACCTCACCCGAAACCCCAATATAGCCGGGCCTTAATAATTAGAATAGGGGGGGTTGTATTATACCATAACTATAATAAGGAACCTCCCAAAGACCTATCTTGTGAAACTCCCTAACACTAGACCCCAAACCCTAAACCCTAAACGACCCTAAAACCCTAAAAACCGTAAACTCTACACCCCCTAAACCATAAACCCTAAGCCCTAAACCCCCTAAACCAAACCCTAAACGCTAAACCCTAAACCCTAAAACAAACCCTAAACCTAAACCCCAAAACCTAAACCCTAAACCCTAAAACCCTACATCGAATGTAGCCGTGCTGCGGCAAGCGCTAGCGTCACCTCGCCAGGCGGCTTTCGCCAGGGGGCCAATTCCTGCTTCAAAGGACACTACAAGTGGGGAGTTTAGGGTATATAGGGCTTCTATAAGGCTTCTATAAGGTATATAGACCTTCTATTGGGCTCCTATGACGGTAACTACCCACCTGAAAATGTCCTAGACTCCTGCGGAGGCCCCCGAATGGCTTACATATATTGGGGTTGTAGGGTTTAGGGTTTAGGCATTTAGGGTTTAGGGGTTTAGTGTTGTTGGGTTTAGGGGCTTTAGGGTTATAGGGTTTAGCGGTTTAGGGTTTTAGGGTTGAGGGTTTTAGGGTTAGGGTTTTGGGGTTATAGGGTTTAGGGTTTTTGGGTTATAGCGCTCATGGGGCTTGTATAGCTTTACCGAATAAGTTTAGGGATCTTTTCGGCTAAGCCTAAATCGCCTTTATCCTAAACCCTCAACCTCTACGCCCTGAACCTCTGTATCCTCAACCCCAAACCCGTTTGCCCTAAACCCGAAACCTCTAGATGCTAAGACAAAATGTCGAAATCCTAAACCTCAGATGCTAAAAAGACCCAGGACCCCCTCACATGATCTAAAGTATACTTCCTATCGCAGCCTTCAGGAACCAAGCACATAAACAAACCCTCAACATGAACTCATCCGAGGGAGCCCCAGTGAATTCTGCCTGAAATGAACCCCCACCTGAAATAACCCGCTTCCCTGGGCCCCAGAGCCCCCCAAAGCCTCACATTTTGCCACCTTGACATCGACGAAGATGGGCTTATAATTGGGACATTTTGCAAATCATAAAGGGACTATACGGAAAATGCAACTAGTTGCTCCGATCTCTCAAACGTTTCGGGCATGCAGCGTGCTTGGGAGTTCTGCGGGGTGCGGGAGCGTGACTGAGAGGCATAAATACTGGCGGAAAATGGTCGAGGCGTTCTTTTGTTACAGCGTCTGGGCCACCAGACAGTCCGTGCTTGAGGGCACTATGCCACAAGACACAGGACTTCTCTAACAGACACAGCGTCACGATGTAAAGAGAAGGATCCTACATTTGGGCATATAGGACGGAATGCCTGAATATTTCCAGCAACCCTAACCTCGAATGTCCGAAATTCCGGTCCGTAACACCTAGTTGGAATGGGGCCCTCGCGTATGGAATATCCCAATCCTAGAGGGACTAGAGGAGACTACGAGTACAACATATTAACACACCAGTAATATGTTGATGGGTGTCTTGGTCCCTCATGAAGGGGTAGCTCAAGTCGTATCACTCATTCATTCTGCCGTCAGTCCCGGGTCCATTTTTCGCCGGGTTTATTGAATCCCTCCGTATTCATGCTGGCTACTATCAATGAGCTGCCGGATTCGGACGTCAATTCGGTGCTTGGCTCTCAATCGCGGAGCTCTTTGGTCTTATGAAGTCTGTGTAGCTTCGGGAACTTCGGGAGCAGGATCCCCTATACAGGCAGCTGGGATTCTGCCGACGAACAGCGACTCCGGCTGCTCGCGGGGCTTCGGTGTATAAGCCCGACGCCCTAAACCTGAAAACTCTATCTAACCTCCGCAGGTAATATGGGGTCTCAACGATGAGACTAGGGTTTTGGGGTAATGATAAGGTTCTATAAGTATGACAAGAAGCCCCCCATAACAGTATTGGTATTGATTTAAAACTGTCATATAGGAGCCTAAAATTTAGGCTCCTATATGACACTCTCTCATGTCCTCAGTCCACAGCAGTGAGGGGGCTGAAGTTCTATCAGCTCTGCTGAAGCCTTCCCCGGAGGATTGTGAGACAACTCTCCATGCGTTGAGTCTGAAGCCCCAAACCCTATAAGACTTTACGGGCTAGCTTGATAGTGCGGGCATACCCCAAAACCATGAACAAAACACCAAGGGAATAATGTACAGGCCTTAATAATTAGAATAGGGTCTTGGGGCCCTTTATCCTATAATTATAACAAGGAACCCCCCCCAAAAAAATAGTATAGGTAATTATTTAGGCCCCTACATTATGCAAGCAGCGAGCCAAACACAAAAAGTCACTGCCTTGCCTGGCGGCTCCTGGTTTTCCAGATCCGGCATCTGGAAGCCCCCCATGCCGGCATCCTTTCTGCCGTCCTCTCTCTGAATTTGGGGGGAAAATTCATGGCCCGCGACAAGAAAACTACAGCCTTTGGTGCTTTAAATGCTGCATATGCAGGAAGCCTCGGGAATAAGAGCCAGAAGCCATTCAGGGCCCACTATTCGCTTGAAGTTTTGGGGTTTCGCTTTGGAATGAGACGATTCATAGTGTGCAGGACCATCCTTTGACTCAAAGTAACTACGACTTTGTTTGTAGAGGTTACAGAGGTTTAGGGTTTGGGGTTTAAAGGTTTAGACACAATTGGGCCCGTTATTGTAGAAGCCCAACTTACCGGTAGGAGCTTCGGAGATCATAGTGCTTTCCTTCGGTGGGATTCCCTGCTACTCCAAGCAAACAGGCCCCTCTAGCACGTGAAGCCTCTCAGTCAAGCCCAAGCCCGTCAACCCTACACCCCAAATCCTAAACACTGAACCCTAAATCCTAAGCATTGAACCCTAAACCCTAAACCCTGAACCCTAAACTCTAAACCCCTGAACCCTAAACCCTGAACCCGAAAACCCTAAACCCTGAACCCGAAGACTAACACCCTGGCGCTGAGTCCTATAAGCCCTCGCCCTGAACTTTTAACCTCTACCTATAGTCTCCATTGTAGTTCCTTTCTTTGGTTTAACCAACGTTATATACTAAGGATCCTATAAGCCCTAAACCCTAAACCCTAAACCCTAAGGTGACCCCCAAAAAGAGCTACAATGGAGACTACAGGTAAGCCCAAGCCACCGAGGCTCCTCTGTCCTTTCAGCCACCAGCTTCCTTAACGCTTTGAAGTTCTGGGCTTTGGGTTTAGGGTTTAGGGTTTTAGGGGTTTAGGGTTTAGGGTTTTAGGGTTTAGGGTTTTAGGGCTTAGGGTTTATAGGTTTAGGGTTTATAGGGTTTAGGGACAGCTCAGGGCTCGGCCCTAAACCCCCTAAACCCAGAAAACAACCTTATTAATAGCGAACCCCAGAAGGTTGGGAGACTGGATTTAGGATGGTTAGTGCTGGGATCACCAAGACTTTACCTCAAGGGGCATGAGGACATCGTGATGTTCCAACTTTTTGCGGTTCCACTTTAAGCCCGCGAGGACACACCTGAGAACCGCACCTGGGCCGATGCTACCTCAACCACACGATAACATCCTAGAAGAAGCCCTTAACCCAAAACCCTAAGCCCCAAACCCTAAACCCTAAATTAAAGCCCCAAAACCCATGAGCCCTAGGTCCGAAACCTAGCACCATACCAGTTACTACCAGCAGGATTCGGCCGTGTCACTTCTTCACCAGGAACTGCTGAAACTTCGGCGAGTGCACGCCTAAGAGCGTTGATAGGCGTCTGCGCGCTGGCCCTAGCAATACAACGCAAGAAACACTTGCGGTTTGTCTTAACCCTAAACCCTAAATCCTTAAAACCTCTATGGGATACAGAACCCCGGAGCCCCAAAATACCCCCAACACAAAAACACACAACAACAATCATTCCCCGACGCAAAATTTGGAGCTTATATACTGCAAAGGGCTCAGTGATTGGAGAAGAGGTCGGGGTGTGTTGCTGCACAAAAAGTTCCGATGGCGGCATGTACTGGTTTGGGAACTTGAGGGAGCTTAAAGCAACCCTAACCCATCATGGCGGCTTCGCAAAAAGTCCTCTCTGAGGCTCCAAGGTACAGAGCCTTAGTAGTTCGAGTGGGCTGGGAAATTCTAAACTTGTCGCTCATATTCTCGTCGCACAACAAACCCTGCAGGAGGCTAGCAAGGGTGAGGGTGAAGGCTTTCAACAATACATGGAGGCATTGGCCAGCTGAAAGGCCGAAGGTGTCTTCCCTCGCCGTTGTCCGTAGTCTCAAAAAATCAGACCGAATCTGCTGCACTCCCTGGCTTAGCTTCCTTTCCCAAACTCCGAATCTGAACCTAAAAGCCCTAACAACCTTGCTGCCACGGCCACTGTAGATCGTCATCTCTCCCTCAGAGGCAAGCCTCTTGTCGGGCACACGGTGTCTTATTGCACGAAGAAGGGGCTTCTCCGGTTAGGGTTGCAGGTTTTCGCTTCAGTATGGTATGCCTTGGCGGCGTGCTTGTGCACTCCCTGTGTGTGTTCCGGTATATGTATGCATAACTATGCATATATATATATAAATGGGCTGCGTAGTATTCCCCCCCCT
>CAJNJA010009459.1:0-14363 GCA_905231915.1 Symbiodinium necroappetens | reverse complement strand
TAGGGGTTTAGGGCTTAGGGTGTAGACATTAAGGGTTTAGGGAGGAATTAACCCTCGCACCCGAACACGGGTACCTCATTGGGCTGGATGTCCAAACACCGCGCCAGAACCTCCGTAGCAGCGCTTCCGCACTCAGGCAGCAAGACAAGTAGATTTAGGGTTAAGGGCTCTTGGGTTTTCGGGTTTGGGGGGGGCTCAATCATTTAGGGTTTAGGGTTTGGGGCTTAGGGTTTGTTTGGGTCTCAGGGTTTGGCTTCGGGGGATGAGGGTTTAGGTCCAGGGGCGTGGGGACTAGGGTTCAAGGGTTAGGGTTATATTTCATCTATATGGGCAAACCAGCACCTATGAAAAAACGAAGCAGCACAGAATGCAAAGCCATATAAGGCGAGCCAGTGCAAACCGCCTGCATGTATGTGCGTAGTGTGCGCCTGCAACCATTCAGTGCACACATGCTGCACATGTACATACACAACACACGCATGGGACACGTGTACATATCGCTCTGCCTGACAGGTGGGTCAGGCAGGCAGGTAGGAAGGTAGATGGACAGGGGCAGCTGGGCAGGTGGGTAGGTCACGATGGAATCTGGGTTCGTAGGTGCAGACGGGTGTTCCGCCACCGTGCACGATCATTACTGTTGCCTGCTTGAAAACTCCACTGCCCAACACTCCGAAATAGATCCTACAAGAGGTGCAACTTACCCGATCATTACAAAACCGATGCCCGAATCTCTGAACCCTACGCCTACCTCAATCAACCAAACAGACCCCAAATCGTAACGGCCTTCAGGCCCGATCTGATGTCTTGAACCACATCTCCTGTTCCCGCTAACCTACAACCCTTCAGGGAAAAATGTGCGACGAAGCACTAAACCCCGAACCCTAAAGCACACTTGCTACAGGGGTCTTTGGTCCTCAGAATGGGGTTGAAGGGTATGTAATACTATAACTTATGACCAGAACTCTATGGAATGACATTGATACTTATCCCTAAACCCTAAACCCTAAGTCCCTACATCCCTAAACCCTAAGCCCTAAACCCCTAAATCCCTAAATCCCTAAACCCTAAACCCCTTCCTACCCTTACATGGCCACCAACCATCGGGGACTTGGCTCCCCTGCCCAGGCAATCGCCGGGTGCAGCCCTGGCGTGATGCGAGAACGCGTCCTCTAATGTTGAGGGTTTAAGGTTTAGGGGTTTAGTGTTTAGGGTTTAGGGTTTAGGGGTTTAGAGTTTAGGGTTTACGGTTTAGGGCTTTAGGGTTTAGAGTTTAGGGGGATAGGGTTTAGGGTAGAGTTTAGGGTTTAGGGGTTTAAGGTTTAGAGTTCAGGGGCAGTAACAACCAAAATTGGGTTCCGTTAAGGGCTCCTCTAGGCGTGTGCCAGTTGGTCGCAAGTGCGGTCTCTACGCCGTCTCCGAGGAGCGGTGGGGGGCCGGAAGCAATCTTGCTGCGTGGGGGATGTGCGATGTGTTGCTGAATTAAAGCAAACTACAGGTGGGGAGTTTTGGGTATTTAGGGCTTCCGTAAGGCTTCTATAAGGTATATAGACCTTCTATACGGCTCCTATAACGGTAACTACTTACCTGAAAATGTCCTAGACTGAAGGACTGCACAGAAAGACAACCCTAATCACCTTCATCATCGTCATCATCACGGTGCTTCCATCTCATCGCCAGCCCCATCACCATGCCTATGATGAGCCTGAACCTTCTCCTCCTCACCACCCCCACCAGCACAAACCATAAAACTAGTTCGTAGTCAACTAGTAGTCAAAACCCTAAACCCTAAATGCCTACACCGGAAACTCCTAACCTCCAGGCTCCCAAGCCCCAACCGAAAATCAAAGCCGGGTGCTGTTCAGGAACCTAGTTCAAGATATCATAATGGGGATAGATGGTAAATGATAGGGTTTCCATATTTTTGTAACTTAGCTTCAAGTTCCTTAAACCCTAAACCCTAAGCCCTTACGCGAACCCTTAAAACAGGAATCCCACATTCTAGTAGCTTATACTCTACAGTTCCTTAGCAGCCACCCAGGAGGACCCCTAAGCCCTAGACCCTAAACCCCAAACCCTAAACCCTTAACCCCAAATCCCAAACCCTAAACCCTAAACCCCAAACACTAAACCCCCAAATCCCAAGCCCTAAACCCCAAACCCTAAACCCTAAACCCCTAAATCCCAAAACCTAAACCCCAAACCCTAAACCGTAAACCCCACATCCTAAACCCTACAGGGTGCCTGTGTGCACCAGGTAGCAGCCGCGGCCACCGAGCGGCTGAACTAGGGCCTCGTCTACGAGCGGGGGCTTTTGGGGCTTATAGAATTTGGGATTTCAGAGTTAGGGTTTAGGGTATAGGGTTTAGGAGTTTAGAGTTGGGTTTAGGGTATAGGATTTAGGGTATAGGGTTTAGGATTTCAGGATCAGGGGTCCAGGCTTCTAAGGGGCTTCGGCTCTGGGGTTGGGGCTTCGGGCTTCATATAGAGGCCTCAAAAAATAGAATAGGGTTTGGGGCCCATTATACTGTGATTATAACAAGGAACCCCCAAAACCCTTGCTAACTCTTATAAGCCCCCTACATTTTCAGAGTTCGGGTGTTGAGATGGGCTTTTGTCGGCGCTTTCCACGGTTTCTGCTGGAGTTGTCAGCTTTCGCCATGGGGGTTTGATGACATTTATGGGTCTACAAAGGTTCTACAAGGGCTATGTGGCTCTGCAAGGGCGTTTCGGAGTTTGGGCGGAGAGAAGCGCGAAAGAACTCTGGTAAAGGCTTCTCCTAAGCATTAAGGCCTTAACAACAATCAGCGCTTTAGGGTTTAGGGTTTAGGTTTAGTCGCTGAACCCCTCAAACATTTGGGTTCCCTGGGAGCCCTTGGATTGAGTTGCAGCCGTCGCCCGGCGCTTGAGGAAATAAATGGGATTCAGCACCTGGCAATGTTAGCGGCGAGCCTTCATGCAAGGCATCAGCTCCAGTCTGACGAGAAGAGAGTGATGATGTTCAAGGGCCCTCTCGCAATCAACAAAGCCGCATTAAGAGCAACCCCGTCTTAGAAACTCCGCAAAATCTCTGCCAGCCATGGACGAGAGAGGGGCTTGCAACGGGCTGCGGTAGCATGGCCAACCATGTGAAATACAACCCAGTAACAAGCCAACCCTAAACCCTGATTCCCTCGACCGTCACATTGGGACCACGGCGGTGAGACACACGAGGAGCTCATCTTGGTTCAGCTGGACTCGCACCTGCTCGTCATCCAGGCTTCCAGTGTCTGGCTTCCGGGTTTCAAGGTGGGGATAGTAGTAGCTTTCCGGCTTAGCATTTGTGGTTTCTGAGCTGTTGGGGGTCTGCTGCGGCGAGTCAGCGAGGGATTTGAACTTCGGGAAGCCCTATGCAACGTTTGTCTGTAGGAAATCCCTTCGACCCCAAACCCTCATTGCCCCAAACCCTCAACCCTAAACCCCAAACCCTTAACCCTAAAGCCCTAAACCCCAAACCCTAAAACCCGAAAACCCAAACCCTAAACCCCGAGCTCTCAGCCCTAAACTCTGCAAACCCGTGCTGAAAGCCTGTGAAGCCCTCAATCAACACCCAAACGCCAGGCCACCAGGTGACTTTCGCTGCTGCGGGTGACACTACATCGGCTGTGGAAGCGAAGCTCAGACGGATTCCAAGGGTCTCCAACTCATCCCCAAAATTCCTTAAGGGTATGGGTATCGATTTGGGGGTTAGGGAATTATGAGGGTTCCTTGAACCGCCTTTTCCGCGCGACATACAAGTAGAGCGCATGTAAGGGATGTCGTCGAGCGTATAGAAAGCTCCTTAATTAAGGACAACTGTGATTGCACGTTGGGGTACTGTGGGGAGACTACAGTAGTAATAAACTTTAACGTCCCATAAGACCGTCGTAGATAGTAACTCAAGGTTTAGGCGACCTGGTCGGCAAGTCAATCATAAGTATACATGGGTAGCTCTCTAAATTAGGCTCCCGTTTAAGAATCCTTGTTATAAGGATGCCGCACTACTTTTGCAGACCGAAAGGGATCTTAACTTAGAGAACTACCCATCTATAACCGTTAGAGCATCCTTAAGAAACCCTGAGAGAAAAGGACCCTTCTGTCCGGGCTCCTTCGAAGCCCACGATGATGCCGGCGTCTTTGTACATTCGGGGGTTCTTCCCCCAAAACCGGGAATTTGGGGTCCAGGGCTTCAAGCTTGCGTTTTTTTGAGGGCCGCCCTTTGTCCCTAAACCCCAAGCCCTAAACCGAGTTTCCGTTTGAGGCGTAGGGTTTGGGTCTCATGTTCAGGGCTAAGGCTTGGGGCTCGAGATCTCGATACCAAGACAACCCTTCAGGGCTCTATAGCTTCACGCCTCCGGCGGTTCTTAGCTGCAGCCTGTTGGCTTTCATTTGTGAAAGTCTTTCCTTCCGGGCTTTGGGCTTGTAAGGTTTACGAATAAATCACTTAAGGCTTCAGGGCTTTACAACTTAGGGCCGTAAGCTTGTACAGCTTGGGTTCTGGGCTTTAGGGCCTTTAGGGCCTATAGGGCTACAAACCCTGGGGTTTGAGTCTAATGTAGGGGTCTCAATAATTAGAGTGGGGTTGTGGGGGGATTATACGTATAGCATAACATACCCCCCAAACCCCACCCCAACTATTAAGGCCCTTATAGTATCAGTTTCGAAGAACCCCTTCTCGGCGCAGGCCACTAAACACTTTGACCCCGGCCGTCTATCTGTCCTTGCAAAGACTCCAAAGCACTTTGACTTAGGACTCACCACTTGGGGCCAGGGTTTGGGGGTAAATTTAGGAAGAATCCTTAAACACCTAAACCCTTAACCCTTAAATCCTTAACCCTACACCCTAAACCCCAAACCCTAAATCCTTAACCCTAAACCCTAAACCCTACAACCTAAACCCAAAACAGGGGTCCTTAAGAAGGGACCCATGGTTCATATTGGTGTCTCTGTCAAAGCAGTCACGCCCCCATCGAGCTCAGCGTCATTGCAGTCATTGCAGCTGATCGAAGGCCTGGGCACAAAACATCGAAGAGCTCTTTCACTTCATATGTAGGGACTACCAAATACTAGATCTTTAACCCTGAACCCCAAATCCTTAATGCTTGGCAGCACCTTGTGGGGGATGAGGGATTGGAGAATTACTGTAGAAGCCGAAATGATTACCAATATTATTCCTCAGGGCTGTTCTCAGTATGAGTATACAGGAGTCCCAAAACCCTATTCTAATTGTTAAGGCCCCTATACTATAGAACCCTGAAAGTATCCCTTATAGTATCCCTTTTAAGGGACCCTCTACAGGAACCCTATTCTAATTATTAAGGCCCCTATATTACGGTTTGGGACGGTGAGGGTCCCCACTCGCGGGCAACGACATCCCGAAAGCCCTCCAAAACCGCAAGCATTCAAATCCGTCGACGCGTGGTTTGGGGTTTAGGGTTTGGGGTTTAGGGTTTAGGGTTTGGGGTTTAGGGTTTAGGGCTTAGGGTGTGGAGTTTGGGGGCTCAGGGTGAAAAGCATAGGGATCAGGGGACAGGCCATCAAACCCTGAAACCCTGCCCTGCCCCTCTTCCAAACTTCTCAAAAACTGACGGCAACACCCTAGCCGAGAACACAACAAAAAACCCTAGGACCCCGACAACTCACACAAGACCATGCAACACTCAAACCAAAACTCCTGAAACAAGAGCTTGAAAAAAACAAGCGGGCTCAACATAAACTATGAAAAACAAAACCCTGAACTCCAAACCCTAAACCTTTGCATAGTTGACAGCAACACTTGCAGCTCAAGGCACGGCGCCACGTTGGCCGAAGCCCCGTCCCATGTTGGCTGCCTCTTGAGGGCTGGCGCCTCAGTAATTCGGAGGCTAAAAACTCCTTGTTGGAGGTGTAGGGTTGAGAGGGTGCAGTAAGGTTTATCTTGCAAGGCTTAGGGTGTAGGGTGGCATGCCATGAGGTTGAACGATTTGTATAGTATCTTTGCAGTTTTATCAACATCCCCTAATTGAGGGCCCACATATTGAGGCTCCCTATACTACAAGCCAGACAGGCAAGTTCTTCTCAAACTCTTAAAGTTTGGGGTTTTATTGTTCAAGGAAGGCTGCAGTGTATTCGGGCCCGAATATGGTCTTCGGGCACATGAATTCAATTTTACCGGGACTGTAGGGGAGTAGTCCCTTTCAAAAATCAAAACCCCTGCTTCAGAGCTTCCTAAACCCTGAACCCTAAACCCCCGAACCCTAAAACCCTAAACCCTGAACCCCTAAACCCCAACCCCTCAACCCTAAACACTGAACCCAAACCCCCCGTCTTCTCTCCCGCTCTTGGCCGCAAGGGCTGAGTACTCGAGCCCAACAAAAGGTAAACCTTTCCAGGTGGGGTAGGGTTAAAAAGAAGGGTAAAAGTTACCTACACAGCCACTAAAAAGTGGCTCAAGGCTGTCCGGGCTTAGGGCTTTACGGCTTTCTTCCCTCACCCCGAAACTCTAAGCCCCCAAACCCTAAGCGCTGAACCCTGAACCCCAAACCCTAAACCCCCAAAACCCCAAACCCTAAACCCCCAAACCCCTAAACCCCTAAACCCCCGAACCCCTAAACCCCTAAACCCTAAAGAGAAATCCTTCGGTTGAAATCTGTTGGTCCGGGTGCTGGCGTCGGGTTCCCAGCCCCGGGCCAGACTCGAAACTCAGGGCTGGCGGTTTAGGGGTTTAGGGGTTTAAGGGTTTAGGGTTTAGGGGCTTGGGGTTTAGGGGTTTAGGGTTTGGGGTTTAAGGGTTTAAGGGTTAAGGGTTCAGGGGTTTAGGGGTTAGGGTTTAGGATTTCGGGTTTCGGGTTTAGGGTTTCGGGTTTAGGGTTTAGGGTTTGGGGGGGTTTGGGGGGTTTGGGGTTTGGGGTTTAGGGGCTTCGGAGGAGTTTAAAGTATTATTTGGGGTCTATGTCAGGGTGTTTTGGTTTTCTCATGCCCTGAATGGGCGTTAGGGTCAGGGGTCGAAGAGACTTGGCTTGGACTTAGGGTTCACAAAGGGTTTAGTGCCAAGTTTAAGGTAAGGTTGAGGGTTTGGGGCTTCAAAACAAAAGCCGAAACTATGAAGCATAAACACACCCTGTATCGAGGGCCCGGTACCTCCACACAAACCCTCATGGAAACCCTTACAGGATGCCTTCTAAGAACCCTCATAAAGGCACCCCTTATACTTAAGAGCGTATTTTGGGCCCTTGAGGTTCTGGCTCAATGCTTCGGGCGGTCTTGGGAGTCCTCTACACAGAGAACCCAATATCCTTTAATTATGGAATATACCTTAAATCATAGGGGCCTTAATATTGTGATTTAAGGGATATTCCTTAATTAAGGGATATTGGGTTCTCTGGGTACACCCAACCTGGAGCACGCTGCATGGCATGTGGGCTTTGTACAGTTTAGGATTTGAGGTTGAGGGTTTAAGGTCCGAGATTTAGGATTTAGGGTTGAAGGTTCAGGCAGGGGATTTAGGGTTGAGGGTTTAGGGTTGTGCTGCTGCTCCCGCTAGATATGGCTCTTCAGGTACGGGCGCATCCCATTCGCAACAGGTTTTCAACTGGTCTTGCACAGCTTCGGACATGTAGCCGCCATAGAATGCGGGACCCCACGGCACAATAGTTCCATCGCTAAGAATAGCAGCAAAGGCCCCTGCTGTGGCTTGGATTTCCTGTACGTTCTTCAGCTGCTCCTGCATAGCACTGCTGATAAGATCATGGTCGGTCCAGGTCACGACAGCCGCATTGCCTAGAATCGCAGCAAAAGCAGAACCCGTAGCTTGGATTTGCTGCACATCCTTAAGCTGGTCCTGGACATGGCTACTGTCACCACCAGAAGAGACACTGCCCCACGTCACAATCGATCCATCTGACAGAAGTGCTGCAAAAGCGCCATCAGTGGCTTGGATTTGTTGTACATGCTTCAGCTCGTTCTGCACAGCATAGCTGTCACCTCCGCGGCTATCATCGCCCCAAGTGACGACAGATCCGTCGCCAAGAATGGCAGCAAAAGCACCCTCCGTGGCTTGGATTCGCTGTACATTACTCAGTTGATCCTGCACAGCGCTGCTGTCACCACCATTGCCGCCACAGCCCCAAGTCACCACAGATCCATCGCAGAGAATGGCAGCAAAGGCCCAGCAAGTGGCCTGGATTTGCTGAACATCTGTGAGTTGGCTCTGCACGGTGGTGCTATTACCACCATAGCTAGCGCAGCCCCAGGTCACGACAGATCCATCGCACAGCATCGCCGCAAAAGCGAAGTTTGTAGCTTGGATGTGATGCACATTTTGCAATTGATTTTGCACAGCGCTGCTGTCGCCGCCATAAACAGCATGGCCCCAGGTTACAACAGATCCATCGGCAAGAATTGCAGCAAAAGCACCATCAGTGGCTTGAATTTGCTGTACGTTCTTCAGCTGGTTCTGCACAGCATCGCTGTCACCACCGCGAAGTGCATCACCCCAGGTCACCACAGATCTGTTACCAAGAATTGCAGCAAAAGCACCGTCAGAGGCTTGGATTTCCTGTACGTTCTTGAGCTGATCCTGGACCCAGCTGCTGTCACCTCCCGCAGCAGCGCTGCCCCAGGTCACGACAGATCCGTCGCCAAGAATCGCGGCAAAAGCAGAGTCAGTGGCTTGAATCTGATGCACGTTCTTCAGCTGCTCCTGCATAGCACATCTGCCCACGTCTTTTCCCCAGGTCACAACAGATCCATCGCCAAGAATGACAGCAAAAGCTGCATTGCTGCCACATGCCTGGACTCTGCTCATGTGCAACGTGAGGCAATCCCCATTCTGCAATTTAGCCTTCTTCATCGTGGCACGCCCATCTAGAACGGTTCCAGATGAGTCCAAGAGCCGCCCCTTGCCGACTCCCAGCGCAGTCTGCGCCCGCCGCTTCAAGGCGTCCACTTCGTCGTCCAGAGCAGCCTCTACGGTAACTGTCTTGCCACTGATCAAGGCAATATCGACAACAATCGTCATTGCTCCACAGACCAGGACGAAGCGCTGCTTCGCCTACAGCCCTCTGTAGCGATGGTGCTTTTTTAAGTGCTTAGGAAGATAGATCAATCGGTACCCTAAGCTGTAAGCCAGTGAACCCCGAGCGAAGCAGTCTTCCTTAAAGGAACCACTCTCAGCAGACCACAAAGAATTTACTAGGACCGACTTCAACCCTATCTCCGAAGCCCCAACTCCTAAACGCAAGCTCCTAAACTCGAACTACGAAGTCTAATTACCTCTTGAAGCTTGAACCCATACATACATACATACATACATACATACATACATACATACATATATATACATACACATTTATTTATTCATAATTAATTAGAACAGATTCTTTTGGGGTACATTGTCCTATACACAGAATGGAGCACTCTTTTGAATCGCATTAACAACTATTCAGGCTTCTACGTATGTATGTATGTATGTATGTATACACATAAATATGTACAGATATTTAGAACAGTGTCCTGAATTCTTGGAAAGGCGTTCTTGGTATCGGGCTCATCAAGGAAACAATACGGGCTCTGCAACGTAGGGGCCTTTCTATAACTTATAATTATAACAGTGTTTTGGACAATGTACGAGAATTACAAGAAGTAATACTTTTCCTATCATGTCGAATTGTAGCCTCTAACTATAGCTCTACTAGGTACTAAGGTACTATTCCTGAAGTCCCCACCGGAAGCCTGAATAGCTTTTCTGAACACTAAACCTCCTTGCAAACCCAAAACGACTACCTCAAAGGAAGCCTTGAAAGGAACCCCATAAGGAAGCCTTTAAACCACCCTTAAACTCAAAGGAACCCTTAACTTAAACCCAGAACCCCTAAACCCCCCAAAAAAGGGAACCTAGGCCGAGGTACTGGGCAGCGCTGCCCGCGCGGCCTCCGCCGCGCGGCGCCAGGGCGCCGCGCCCGCGGCGCGGAGGGAGCCGGAGGCCCGGGCTAGGTTGGAGGCCCTTGCGAAATTATCTCGGGAGTCTAGGGGTTTAGAGTTTAGGGTTAGGGTTTAGGGTTAAGGGTTAAGGGTTCAGGGTTTAGGGTTTAGGGTTTAGGGTTTAGGGTTTAGGGAGGAGGCTAGGGGGCTTCAGGAACTGGAGGTTTAGGGTTTAGGGTGTTTAAGGGCTTCATGGCCCTTGGCAATTTAGGTCTTGTAAGGGCGTTGTACCGTCCACCAGAGGGCTTGATACGGGGGCTTTGTACAGATGTGAGGGTGTAAGGACTTTAGGATCCAGGATCGCTTAGGGCTTTGTGCAGTTCAAGGCTTAGGGGTGGGTTCATATGGCTTTATACGGCGGCGGTAGAGGGGATTTAGAAGGAGTTTAGCTCGAATGATTTGAATCTAGGGTTTTGGCGTATATGTATTCTCCCATAACTATGTAGGGCTAGAAGGCAAAAAAACTATGGTCAGCTCTACCGCTGCATTCGACTCTAGGCTTTGCAGCTAGATGTGAAGATCTACATGTCAGGCTTTGAGGCCTGCCCGTTCCGGGCTTTGCTTTAGAGCGCTGGGGGCGACAGCAGCCCGCAAAAATCAACAACAAACACACACCAATGAACAGCCAACTTGCAAAATCACGACTGAACCTTAAACTTGAACCCAAGCCCTGAACCTTGAACCCCAACCCTGAGCCCTAAACCCTAAGCCCTGAACCCCCAACCTGAAGCCTAAATCCTGAACGTTTGGAGCCTACACTGTAAGATAGATTGCCTGACATCGAACCCCCTAAACCACTATGAAACCTGCAGCCCCCAACCCTGAGCTCTAATGAGCCCAGGAAGCTTCCGCGGCGAGGGCCGGCCGAGTTTGTCTGCAGCCTCGGTCGCGGCAGCGGCAGCGGCCGATCCTCGAGAAGCCGGGCTTTAGGGTGTTCGGTTTTATGTATATAGAGAAAGCGGGCACGTAGATCTGTAACAGCAAGCCAAGTAGATAGACTAGATTAGATTAGATGAGATTAGATTGGATTAGATTACATTACATTACATTGCATTAGATTACACTACATTACATTACATTATATTACATTACATTATATTACGATATATTACATTACATTATATTACATTACATTATATTACATTACATTATATGACATTATACTACATTATATTACATTACATCACATTACATCACATTACATCGCATTACATCACATTACATCACATTACATTACTTCACATTAGATGAGATGAGACGAGATGAGATGAGATAGGTAGGTAGGTAGGTAGGTAGGCAGGTAGGTAGTTGGGTCGGCAGGCAGGCAGGCAGGCAGGCAGGCAGGTAGGTAGGTAGGTAGGTAGGTAGGTAGGCAGGTAGGTAGGCAGGCAGGCAGGCAGCCAGGTAGATTAGGTAGATAGATAGAAAGATGGACAGATAGATAGATAGACAGATAGATGGATAGATACATAGATAGAAAGCTTGATAGATAGACGGACAGACAGATTGACAGATCGATAGATAGATGAGTAGATAGATAGGTCGACAGATGATCGAAAGATAGATGGACAGATGGATGGAGGGGCAGATGGATGAACAGATAGATGGATAGATACAGACAGAAAGGTAGATGGACAGATGGACAGAAAGAAGATAGAATAGATAGGAAGTTGGACAGACATGTATATGAGTGTCGTTTATCTGCTTATCTACCCATTTCTCTTTGTTTTATTTGTCTATGTACTAGTATCACTTGTCTATGTACTAGTATCTGACGGACTCCGTGTTTCTTTGCATGTCTGCTAACTGCTTAGCTATTTGTTTAAACTTGCTCTTTTTTGTTCATGCTTGTATATATGTAGCAACCTTTTGCTTATCGATGTAGTTGCGCTTATTGCTTTATCTGATTTGAAGTCTGCTTTGCTTGCTCATGGCTGAGCGTAGGTATAGTTTAGTTCACATGCGCATATGTATAGACATGTTTGCACAGTATACACACACATACGTAGACTTGTGTACCATGTAAGTTCCCTGTAGGGCAGAGGTTTGGCTTGCATGTGCTAACTTATGTCGTTTGACCGGCTCTTTGATTAGAAGGACCCGGAGAGGAAGCCGAATGATGCGGCTTAGGGTTTAGGGTTTTAGGGTTTTAGGGTGTAGGGTTCAGGGAGGGCTTAGGGTCTGCAGGTCTGCTGGGCAGCTTAGCGTCTTCAAACACTGTCATAAGACACCTCGGAGAGATCGCCGACCCCACCGAATTGAGGGCTGGGTCCTCACCACGAAAACATACAAACACAGCAGCTAGGAAGTACCAGCCTGAAACTCACGCAGACCCCTCATTGACACACCTTGCTTCTGGAGGGCCCTGGGCCTTCAAACAAGGATTACGACTCTGCTCCTGAGAACGCAAGGGCGGTGTTGCTGAAACAAACATCATGTCTCAACCCTAAACCCCTAAACCCTAAACCGCTAAACCCTAAACCCTGAACCCTAAAACCGGCCCTCTCTTCCGTGTCAACCCAATAAACGGGCGAGACACCTTTTCAGTGCCGCAAACCCAAACGACTGCTTCCAGACCCTGAACACCAAAATGATGGATCCCGCACACACACTGAGACAGAGACACACACACACACACGAATTATAATAATTAAACTCAATCCTGACCCTGAACCCTACCTCTGAACAACTCAACCTTTTAAACCCAACCATAGAAACCAACACATGAACCAATGAAGCACACAACACGAGCCCCCAACCACAAAAACCTGAAAAGCCTGAGCTGCCTAAACCCCAAACCCCAAACCCTAAACCCCAAACCCTAAACCCAAAAGGTTTAAGAACAAAGCCGTAGCAGATCTTCTGGGTCCCTCGCCGCGAGCTGCCAGCGGCGTCGCCGTGGCCCGGAGGAGGTTGGACAGGGTCTCGGGAGTCTTCGTAGAGAGCCTGATAAAGGGGCCCTTATGGTTAGAATAGGGTTCCTTGTAAGGGCTCTAGAGGTGCGTATAAGGGTCACTATAAGGGCTACTATGAGGCTTCGAGATGTTCGGCACCTTCATAACCAGAATAGGGCTTTGGGGTATAGTATACTTGAAGTGCCTAGGGACACAAACCACTATATCACAGGCGTTGATGGGTTTAGTCACGACTTTAGCACTTCAGGTTTGGGGCGCGACGGTCTCAGGAGCTTACCGATTTCGACTTTGGGCCTTTCGGCTCAAGGTGCATCGTTTGGGGCTTCGGGCTTCGGGATTCTAATTCGAGAGGCCACGATTCAGGGCACAGGTAAAGGGTTGGAGGTTAGGCTTAGTGATGAGGATTGAGGGATCGTCGTTGTTTTGCAGCAGGAGCAGCAGCATCCCTAGTCTAGTTCGCAGCAGCAGCAGCAGCAGCAGCAGCAGCAGCAGCAGCGTGGCTTCTGATTGACGCCGAATGGAATCCAGCTGGCAAGGCTTCCTTGGTCCGAGAAGTCTGAACAAACATAGCGAGTCACATACCCTGATAATCCCTATATAAACTGAAAAGTGCCCTTGTACATTTCTGTATAGTCATCCTACAAGTAGCATATACACCGAAGCCAAAGCAGGAGTCTAAATATCCTTGGGGCCCCTGCAGAAGCCCGTCTTCTGAAAGCCTTTGACCTCTCAAAGCCCTAAGCTTCAAATACCCATATTCCTGAACTTGCACCCGAAATTTTCCCAGCTTCTTCTTCAGACTTCCTTTTCTATCCCTTGGCCTCAAATCCCTAAACCCTAAACCCAGAGATCCCCTGAAACCCTAAACCCTGAAATCCCCTGAAACCCTACACCCTGAAATCCTAAACCCAGAAATCGCCTGAAACCCTAAAAATGGCCTTGTCTCGAGAAGCCGCTGCCCCATGGCCCCTGCCGAAGCCGCAGTCTCGACGTGAGGCGCTGCAGACGCCTCCGGGAGTCGAAGGCGTTCGGGTTTAGGGCCTAGGGTTGAGGGCGAAGGTTTCGGGTTTCCGGTTTAGGGTTTCGGGTTTAGGGTTTAGGGTTTCGGGTTTCCGGCTTCCGGTTTAGGGTTTCGGGTTTAGGGTTTAGGGTTTCGGGTTTAGGGTTTCGGGTTTTGGGTTGGGGGTTTAAGGCTTCGGTGCTGGAGTTGAGCGTTTACAGTTTCGGGCTTGGGGTTGAGAGGCTGAGGGCCGGAAGCATTCTCTTTTGGGTCTTCAAGCTATGTTCGGAGCCTACAAAAACATGGGCTCTAGTGCATTGCTGGAATCCCACAACTCCCAAGCCCCTAAACCCTAAACCCTAAACCCTAAACTCCTAGACCCTAAACCCTAGGCCTTAAACCCTAAACCCGAGAAGCCTAAGCCTTAATCCCTAAACCCGAACACCCTAAACCTTAGACCCTAAACCCGAGCA
>CAJNJA010009458.1:361-14780 GCA_905231915.1 Symbiodinium necroappetens | reverse complement strand
CCCTAAACCCTAAACCCAGTTTTTCAAGAACTACTGTTGATGATATAAATCCTGCATTACCTCAAGGACCCTAAACTATGGGAAACATGGGTATATCCCTTATTATGGGTAATGCTAAGGATTTATACCATCACCCTAAACCCTCAAACTCTAAACCCTAAACCGTAAACCGTATTTGGGCATATGGACCCTCAGGGATAGTCACTGTTACTAAAAGTACCTAAGGTCGGTGGCTGGAGGCTTCGGAACCGTATGACTAGAAAGAAAAGCTTCCGGGTTTTAGGGTTTACGGGTTTTAGGGGTTTTGGGGTTTTGGGGGTTTTTAGGGTTTAGGCTCTAACCCTAAGTGTCCATGTACCTAACATAGCATATACTTTGGCCCCAAAGTACCTATAGAGGGACTACTTTAAGGCCCAAGTATATACTATTTGGGTACATGGACCCTTAGGGTTAGGGGTTGATGGGTTGCAATCCTGAGTTTGAAGCCCAACGCCCAATTTTGTGGGACCCTAATCCCTAAATCCTTAAACCCGATAAGCCCCGAACCCTAATTACATTCTGAAACTAATCCCAAAGCCTTACCCTAAACCCTAAACCCTTTAGGGTTCAGGCTCGTATACTACAAGCCCCATTGTGCCAGGGTTTAGGGTGTACTGGGTTCTTGTTAGGGGTTTTAAATTTATCTATATACCATAATGAAGAAACCATACTCTTTATTCTCCCCATGATAGTAACTTAAATAGGGGATTTAATTTAAGTTACCATCACAAAGAAACCATACTATTTACTATGGCTCCCCATGATAGTAACTTAAATAGAATCCCGTAAACAAGAACCCCATGATAGTGACTTAAATAGAATCCCTTAAACAAGAGCCCAGTTTAGGGGATCTCAGGGCGAGTGGTGGGTTTAGGGTCGTTCCAGGGGGGCCCTTATTAAGAGCTCCAAAGGCTTTCAGAAGCTTTGCTACGGTTTAGGGTTTAGGGTGTTGAGGATATTTCTTGAAATTTGGGGTTTTGGGTCAAGCTCCAAAGGCTTTCAGAAGAATTGCTACGGTTTAGGGTTTAGGGCTTGATCCTCCAAGTAAGCCCTCGAAGTCATCTTCCGAGGCCGGAAAGCCCCTGCCAGAAATGGTGGAGGTGGAAGAGCATGAAGGTTCGGGGCGCTTGCTGGGTTCTTGTTAAGGGATTTAAGTTAAGTTATCATAATGGGGATCTATAGTGAATAATATGGTTTCGTTATTATGGTAACTTAAATTAAATCCCCTAACATGAGCCCAGCTTGGCTTGGGGGTTTAGGGTTTAGGGCTTTGGGGTTTAGGGATTAGGGTTGTGGGGTGCAGGGTTTAGGGCTTTTGGGGTTTAGGGTTTAGGCTTTTGGGGCTTTGGTATTGGCTGGATTTGGGTTTTGAGGATTGGATTCAGGGTTGTGGGTTGTGATCAAGGGGTGTTTAGGATTTGAGGTTAGGGTTTAGTAGGGATGGTTTTGGATTTCGGGGGGCGGCGGCGGCCCGAAAGCCAGCATTGACGGCTTTGGTTTGGGATTCCCTGGCATTTGCTGCAGGCGATGCTCCCGTCGGACTAGCGGACAAGGACCGACAGTAGAGTTCCTCCTGAGGGGTGTGTGAGAAAGAGTTTGTTGGGAGTTCGGTGTTTGTAGTCTTGGGGGCATTGGTAGGCCGAGCCGGAATCCCGAGCGCACCCCCAAACACCCGAGCCTCAATAATTGTCGAAAAAATTCCTTAGTTTTCTCGGTTACACTTATACTTATACGATTAGTGCACCCCTCAGAACCCTATTCTAAGTATGCAAGCCCCTACATGTTCAGACTTGGGGCTGGGAGAGCGGATGCAGCAGAACACATGTTGGATGAGTTCTGCACTGCACTCTTGTTCAAAGCACGGGATTCCCTAAACCCTGAACCCTAACCCCTAAACCCTAAACTCCTAAACCCTAAACCTTAAACCCTAAACTCCTAAACCCTAAACCCTAAACTCCTAAGCCCTCAACCCTGAACCCCTAACCCCTAAACCCTGAAGCCGAAACCGTCGTCTTGGGCTGTTAAAGTTATAGTTGAGGGAGGCAGACTTTGCTTTTTGCTGGGTTTGGAGGGGATCCCAGGGCTTTGAGAGACTGTTCCGGTTTTATCAGATCCGTAAGGGAGGGTGGTTCAAGCGGGGAGGGTCCTAGGGATCCTTAGGGAGCTTTAGGGAACCTAAGGGAGCCCTAGGGATTATTGTTTTATATACCCCTCCTTAGAACCCCTTCCCGTAAGGATCCCATAACGGTTTTTGGGCTTTAGAGTTAGAGCGCCTTTTTGGTGTTGGCGATCGAGGCTTCCTTCTGCTCTAAGGACGACACAATGAAGTTTCTAGGGACTATCAGGGAGGATGATTATATTATTTTTATTCAACTTATTCTCTTTTTTAAGGCTCAGAAGTCAGGGCTTAAGATGCAAGTTGCTAACTACTAGACCTCAATTGCAGCTCATGAGGAATGTGGAACCCTGGTTAATAGACTACCTTCCTTTGGTAGCCTTAATTAATTCCTTGTCCTGATCCCTTTGAAAGCTTTGGGGTTTATGCCGGCACCTAAACCCCAAAGCCCGAAACCCTAAACTCCAGAAGCCTAAACCCTAAACCCCAAAAGCCCTAAACCCTAAACCCCAGAAGCCTAATCCCTAAACCCCCAAGCCCTAAACACCCTAAACCCAAAAGCCTAAACCCCAAAGCCCCAAACGCTAAACCCCAAAGCCCTAAACGCTAAACCCCAAAAGCCTAAACCCCGAAAGCCTAAACTCCAAAGCCCTAAACCCTAAACCCCAAAGCCCTAAACCCCAAAAGCCTAAAAAAACCCAAAGCCCTAAACGCTAAACCCCAAAGCCCTAAACGCTAAACCCAAAAGCCCCAAACCCTAAACCCAAAAAGCCTAAACCCTGAAGCCCAAACCCCCAAAGCCCTAAACCCCAAAAGCCTAAACCCTAAACCCCAAAGCCTAAACCGCATGAGTCAAACACACAGCGCCTTGAAACCTCCGCCTCGAACCCTCGCCATCACAGCCTTCGAAGCTTTAGCCTGCAAACCCAAAGCATCTTAAGCCCTGAATTCTGAGCCTTGAAAAAGGGGTCGGAATAAGTTGAATACATATAATATAATCATCCTCCCTGATAGTCCCTTATGTAGCTTTAGTTGCAAAGTCCCCCACCCCCTATTTTATTCATTAAGTCCCGAAATTAGTAGAGACCGCAGCTTCGACACCCCAAATCCAAAGCACTTAAACTTGAATGCCTCCCGCTCACCCCCTCCAAAACCGGAGACGCTCTGCGACGCATGGGTCCTCCTATTTCTCCGAATAACAAAAATGACAAAAATCCTCGAAACCCATAAAACCATGGAAACCTTATAGAACACTGACGAAGCAGAACTCCGATAAAACACAATAAGATTATAGTCTGACAACATCAAAGATCCTGATAGAGCTCAGATAAAAATTTATGGGACCCTTATAGAACAGCAACAAAAGTTTGTATCGACTTATAAAACCTCCATAAAGCTTTAGAAACCTTGCAGAACCCAACCAAAAGTAGATGAACTTTATAGAATACCGGAATGATAATGTAGGCTGGCATAGTAAGCAAAACGACAGATCCCCATCATGGTACCTCAAATAGATTCCTTAACAAGATCCCTTACAGGATGGTAACTTAGACAAGGCTCCTTAACGAGAACCCTTTCTGAACCCATAAAAGAACGCTAAATTCTGGTAGCTGAAACTAATTCCCTTAAGAAGAACCCTGACAGAACTCCCAAAGCCTCAAAAGTAGCTTAAACTTAATGCCTGAACACGAACCTTTATAGAAACCTTGAAGGAACCCTACAGTAGAAGCCCAAAAGTTGGCAACTCAAGAGTCTCCACGCTGAAGAGATCTGTAAAGCGAACCCCCGCACTAATTGTCCTTACCTGGACCCCAAAGTATGTAGAATAATAGCCTGTTATGGGTTTTGGGCCATTATTTTACCTACTTATGGGGGTTTAGGTAATCCGGTTTCCAACCCTTGAAAAGAACCTTTATAGAAACCTTGAAGGAACCCTAAAATATTGACATTTCAATTACATTCCTTACAAAAAGAACCCAGCATACATCGGCAGGACATGCTGACAGGAGACACGGAGCTTCCTCAGGCAGAAGGGCTTCGGGTTTCGCAATGGTAGGCTGTCGGGTTTACCTTAACCCTAGAAAGCCTTCCTTTTTGGGCTCCGCATTGTGATTTCTAGATATACGGCCTTAAAAGGCCAGGTTCTTTGGAGGTCCAGGTAGGGTTTATGGTGTAGGGGTTTAGGGTTTTTTATCGCCGTTGGAGGCGGCGCTGTGAATGATCAGGTTTTCGGAGTGGGATCTTAACCGCATTCTATTGGTGTTTGTGTGATTTTTATCGGGTTTCGGATGTTTTGGACATAGGGTCCGGGGTTTGGCAATCAGTGATTCTGGCTCTTGGACTCTCGGAGATGTGGCATGAATGTTCAAGGCGTAGGGATTGGGAGTACAATTTAGGCCTTGGCTTCTTCTGGTGTCGGGTTTAGGCTTGAGGGGCGTGGGATGCCGTAGGAAATGTTTCAATCTTTAATTAAACTGTTTAGAGTCCTGTGTTGAGGGCTGAGTAAATCGGTCCCTTTTTGAGGGCTGTGTATATCCGGAATGAAGGTAACAGGTGGGACAAAAGTAAATCAAAAAAAGTAAATGGTTGTGGAAGGCTGACAAAGCACAACACATAAAGCATCGACGGCAACCTCAATCCGCACAGCCAACCACGTTACGATTGTTTGAGGGATTGGCCAGTTTGTTTTTGTTTACATGGGGTGCCGGGTTGCTACTGTTGATGATATAAATCCTGCATTACCTTAAGGACCCTAAACTATGGGAATTCTGGTATATTCCTTATTATGGGTAATGCAGAATTTATATCATCAGCCGTATGAACTGGTGTTTAAAGTAGGAAATTTGGTGAGTACGTGTAGGCTGCCTAGGAACATTGGAGAGGTAGGAGTTCCTTATGGGGATACTGAGCAGTAAACCCCTTGCTGCATGAAATGCAAAAGTCTCGATAATTAGTACTTCTATATACTGCATCCCGTGACAATCCCCTAAACCCTATAACCCTACACCCTAAAGAAATTGGAGCAGCTCATGGTTTTCGCTAGCATGCGGATCGCGAACCCTCCTCCGAGACAGGCGCGGGGCGTCGTCAGCAAACTCCAATGTTGGCCCAGGTGGCCGCGGGTGACTACGACCTCGAGGCTTTTGTGACCCCCACAGCTGTGCCGGTGACTCCACGGCCTCGTAGAGCCGATCCTGAAAAGCGATGAAGCATTGAGAAGTCAATGAGACGTCCGCGGCTCTTGCCGGGAAGGAGTAGCGCACCTTGGCCACCCCATGAAATCCGGTACCGCCCTGAATCATCGAATTGCCCTGGCGTCGAACCCAGAGAAGCCAAAACCCCTTAATTAAGCAGTATTTTAAATTATAGGCAGCATAATATTATGATTTGCGGTCCATTCCTTAATTAAGGGGTATGGGTTTCTCTGGGAAGGTTGCCCCCTAAACCCTAAAGCCTAAACCCCTCAACCCCTAAACCCCTAAACCCCTAAACCCTAAACCCCTAAACAAGGACCCGGCGACGAAGGCGCTGAAAGCCTCGGGATCATCACTTCCGACACGAAGCCACCCTCCGGAGCTGGATGGGGCCTTAAACCCTAAACTCCTAAGCCTAATTTAGGGTTTAGGGTTTTTAGGGTTTAGGGTTTAGGGTTTAGGGTGTAATTAACCCCTCAAACTTAAAACCCTAAGCCCTAAAAGGCCGCATTGCTTGCGTTTGCTATGGCAAGAACATGGCCCATGGAGATCGTGGCCTTGTAATGGAACCCTTGACGCAACCCTAGGGTTTAGGGTTTAGAGTTTAGGGGTTTAGGGTTTAGGGTTTAGGGTTTAGGGTCCCCTTTGAAGGCACGTCTTTACTTTCGTATTTACGTAGAGACTTTGGAATCCCATGAACCATGGTCTTTGCTGCCAGGGCGTGTCGAAAGCTGACACGATGAACATGTTGCTGAAGTGGCTTAACTGCAGCGAAATTTTTGTTGGGGGGGGGGGGGATGAACATGACGGACTTCAGGTTCAAGGTGGTTTAACCCTAAACCCCCAAACCCCTAAACCCTAGACTTAAACCCTAAACCCCTAAACCCCGAAACCCCTAAACCCTAAACCCCTAAACCCTAAACCCGATGAATCCTTAAACCCTCAGCCCTACCCCTGGCAGTGCCAAAGTTGTTCTTAATCCTGGTATCGAAACTGCGGTGATGTGCGAACCCTAGGGTTTAGGGTTTAAGTTGGATACTGCCCCCACTCATAAACAGCTGAGTAATGTTCATAATATGGATATATAAAGCCCTTAATAGTAACCTAATAGTAGCCCTATTACAGACTGCTACTGTATGGGGGCAGCACCCACGGTTTAAGGGTTTCCCGTCCCAAACCCACTCGGAGGGGCCTCAAAAAGCGGGATGAAGCTAAGTAGGATGAGGGCCTTTATGCAGTAAGCCCTAAACCCTAAGCCCTAAATCCTAAACCCTAAACCCTAAACTGAGTATTACCCCACCCAGCTTCATCCACCTTCGGGGCCCTCTGATGGTAGGGTTCAGGGTTGAGCTTTTAGAGCGTCTGAACAGAATTCCCAGGCCCTCAGTTCGAAGCCCTAAGCAGTTTGGCCTAAACCCTAAACCCGAAACCCTAAACCCTGAACCCTAAACCCTGAACCCTAAACCCTAAACCCTGAACCCTACATCCGGAACCCTAAACCCTAAACCCTCTTGCTTGTAGACTTCTCGAACCTGCTCTTCCTCGTAAGTCTTAGTATGACGAGGCGATGCGCTTGGCAGGAACGGCCGGCTTAAGACGTATGCATAAACGTATGCACGTATGACCTATGTACTTATGTGTGTAGGCAGGTCAATCGATAGGTCAGTAGATAAGTAGACAGACAGATAGATAGATAGATAGATCGGTTTAGGGTTTTGAGTCTCGGAGGACTTTTGGTTCAGAATTCTCAATTCCAGCCACCTGATGGTGATGTCCTGCACGGGTTGGCGCTGAACAAAGTAGAGTCAACTCATTTCCCGCCGGTAGGGTTTCCAAATCCTTTCAGGTTCAGGATTTAGGTTTGGGGATTTCGGGTTTGGGGCAAGCTACTTCAGGGTTCAGGGTATCGTATTTTTTGAGATGCATGGATGAGGCATCTGAGATGTTTTTTGATCGTGTCTGCTTCTGCTTCAGGCGCTGATGTTAAACTCCCTAAGCGCTAAAGCCCCAAGTCAAACTCCCGAAAAAAAAACCTAACACCCTATACCCTAAAACCTAAAGGCCTACAGCCTCTGAACCTTTTGGCATCACTGCACCCCCTGAATCCCGAAAGCCCTAAACCTAAAGCCCTGCAATGAAACCCCTAAACCCTAAACCCTAAACCCCTAAACCCTGAACCCTAATTAAACCCTCTCCCTTCTTCGCATTTGCAGTCTCAGGCATTGCTACACCTGGCTAGGCGCACGGGGCCTCATGGAAGCTTGGGTGCTAGACTCCGTCTTGTTTTCGTATGGTCGGCCATAACTCAGAGATCTGAACATTCGTCCTGACAGCCTCAATATAGCGAAGCATTATAAGCCCTAAACCCTAAAAGTCTCACTGGAGTCAAGCTCCACCCTCGTTCAGTCGTCAGGGCCCTAGATGCATGGATCTTCGGTGCAAGGATGGGTTTAGGGTTTAGGGTTTCCGGATTGATTGTGGGCTTTGGGTTGTTGTGGGCATCCTTCACGGCACCGCTCTGGTTGGTGCAATCACTGCTTTTGCTGCAGCGATAAGTCGTCTTGATTCAAGGCGCATCAAGTTGTTACTATATAGACACAACAGATGGTGTTTGTACGCATGACTTTGATTTGCAGCGCGAACTTCTTGTGGTTCTAACAGGTTCCTGCCTGCTATGGAGTCCAAACCATTCGAGCCCACATGAACGAGTTAAGAAGTAAACGCGAGCAAAAAGCGCAAACCCTAATTACCCCTTAAATTCCTAAAACCCGAAACCCCAAACTCGAAACCCTAAACCCTAAAAACCTAAACCCCAAACTCGAAACTCGAAGCCCTAAACCCAAAACCCCCACAAACCTCAACCCCAAACTCGAAACTCCTAAACCCTAAACCCCCACAAACCTCAACCCCAAACTCGAAACTCGAAACCCTAAACCCTAAACCCCCACAAACCTAAACCCCAAGCTCGAAACTCGAAGCCCTAAACCCCTACAAACCTCAACCCCAAACTCGAAACTCGAAGCCCTAAACCCCAAACCCCTACAAACCTCAACCCCAAACCCGAAACCCTAGCCCCTAAACCCTAAACCCCCACAAACCTAAACCCCAAGCTCGAAACTCGAAGCCCTAAACCCCTACAAACCTAGACCCCAAACTCGAAACTCGAAGCCCTAAACCCCTACAAACCTAGACCCCAAACTCGAAACTCGAAGCCCTAAGCCCTAAACCCCCACAAACCTAAACCCCAAGCTCGAAACTCGAAGCCCTAAACCCTAAACCCCTACAAACCTCAACCCCTAACTCGAAACTCGAAGCCCTAAACCCTAAACCCCTACAAACCTCAACCCAAAACTCGAAACTCGAAGCCCTAAACCCTAAACCCCCACAAACCTCAACCCCAAAACTCGAAACTCGAAGCCCCGAGCCAGGCCCCGGGGCCCCCAAGCCCTGAAGCGCAGGCAACAGCAGCGACTTCAACGGCGAGCTACCACCGCTCAGTTTCCATGTAGCGGGTACCGCCGGCTATCAGGAGACGTCCTTCGGCTTCATCTTCGTTCGGGTTTGGGCTTAGGGTCTAGGGGGTTTAGAGCTGAACCGTGTGAAGGATGGTGGTCTCTACTGAAGCTTACTATAAAAGGGTCCCCTCTAAGGGTGTCGTATTGGTCTTGGGACCTAAAAGTGGACCTAATTTGGCGAACTGCCCAAATCCAAGCCCCCACACACAGGAGTAAGTCCTGAACCTTGACAGCTAGGCGCCTAGATATGGGTAGTTCTCTAAATTAGGGTCCCTTTTTAAGTCCCCAATATAGTGCGGCACCCTTTTCAAAAGCACCCCAAAAAGGACCCTAATTAAGACAACTACCCATATGATTCGTCCCCAATGCTCACATCGCAGGGGGATCCCTCCCCATCTCAAAGTTGAGGCCTTAACCAGGAACCCCCTCTCCAAGTATCCTTTAATATCCTTTGGGTAGTTCTCTAAATTCGGGTCCCCTTTTAGGTCCCCACTATAGTACGGCACTCTTATACAAAGGACCCTAAGAGAACTACCCATATCTGTTTAGCCGCGCTCATGGTCCTCATTGTTTTGGTCGTTAGGCTCTAACACGCAGGGTCCATGCGCGCAAGCAGTATATACTTTGGCATTAAAGTAGCCCCCATACAGGTACTTTGGGGCCGAAGTATATGCGATTTGGGGAGTTTAGGGTTTAGGGGTTTAGGGTTTAGGTTTATTTTTAGTGGCTGCTCCTAGCCTAAACAAACCAGCCTGCCATTGTCCAGCCGAAACGCCAAACTCCTGAAGCTGGACGCGCAGCGTCAACACGCAGATCCCAAACTCCTAAGCGAGAACTCCTCGGAGCCAGAATTGTTTAGGGTTCAGAGTTTAGGTTTTTGGGTTTAGGGTTTAGTGTTTGGGGGTTTAGGGTTTAGGGTTCAGAGTTGAGGGTTTGGGGCATTGAACCCAACATATACCTGGACCCTAGTTGAGTGCTCTCAAGGGTAGGATCCTTCATCATTTCTCTGAATAAGATAACCCTTCGTCCATGCAACCCTCCGACGGTGTAGGGTTTAGCGATTTCGGTCCAAGCAGCTCCAACTTGCGATTCCCGTGAGGGAAAGTTGAAAACAGGGTAGCAGGCGTACGACCTTTGAATTGCGTGCAGGCATTGTCCAAGAGTCGGTTACCCATTTCTGAGTGGTAAATAAGCAAATGCAGAGCGTCCTGCCTCCACAACTTCTGCAAAGTTCATGCTACGTTTCGGACCCCGTTGTCTTCACAGATTACAAACGGCACCTGCGCACTGTTTGCGATTTCAATGTCGATGCTTCATTACTGATACGTGGTGCAGGAGTCTACCGAGTCTAGCGGTCTGCAGCAACCAGAATAATATAGAAGCCTGATTACCAAGATTATTGCATAAAGGGCTCCGTATTATGTCTATGCTATAAAGAGCCCCCAAACCCTATTCTAATTTGGGATGAGGTGAAGGCTGCCTTAGCCAACGAGAAAGCGGAGCGTGATGCCCTGCCTGGTGAGGCAGCCCAGGCAAAGGATAAGGACACGGTTTTGGAGCAGGACGCGGCCACGGCCGTGCTCACGAAAGTCCGGTTGGCACCGACTTCCTTTGCTCAGAACAGCCCTGAATACTGGAAAGCGGTTGCAAACCAGACGGTGAGGACTTACATCAACCTCATACCGGAGCCGAATTCCACAGCAGCCGTGGCAGCGGCTATTGCGCAGTGTGCAAGCCTGAAGGACCTCAACGTTTCGGTCGGCTCCGAGTCTCTCATGATCTTTCTGGAGCCGGAGAATTTGGGAGAAACGCAGGGCCCATTAAGGCCCTTATCTTATATTAGTATTCGTGTCCAAGCTTGCCCCTCCCCTTCGTCACACCATAGGAATGTTTCTGACCCTATCTGTCACGTCGAGGTTGTCATCGGGGAACTGTCGTCCTTGGGGTCCTACTCGCCCCTCAACATCATCGGGCCAGCAGTTGCGACAACGAGTCCATACGAATTCTTGCATGCTTCCCGAGTTTCATGTGTCCTATCCATGGTCACGAGTCGGTGAGGTCGTCATTGCTTGAGCTAGATTTATTTGTACGTGTATGTGGTTTCGAAGTTTTTCGCAGATGATCTGTGCACCATAATTGAATGTGTCCCAAAGCTCATTTCAAACATGCAAGCCCCCGATTGCTGGTTCGGCTGCACGGCCGGATGTCACACAAACTCCACCAACAAAGTGAGGACTTAAGTTAAAGAAATACGCTCAACGCCTCGGAGATTCGACCTATAGTGCCGATGGCAGCGCCGACAGGGTCAGGGGCTTCGGGGTTTTTGGATCATTTGGGGCTGATGGCTTGGGTGTTTTCGGATTTTTATTTCAGTCTTCGGGACAGGTTTTGAGGGTTAGGATGGGAGACGGGGAATTTCAGGTTTCTGGTTTAGCATTAAGGTTTCGAGGCTGTGCGTTCCGGAAGCTAGGGTGGTTTCCTCGAATTTGAAATGAAGGTAGTTTCGTATGAGTTATGAACGTTTCAACGGCCTCCAAGCATCCCGCAGGCCTCAACTTACGAACGTCCGAAACTTGTATCAAAGGAGATTCTCTAACTATCGGATTCTGCTATTAAGCGTTTCTGCTGTCCTATTCATCAGCCCAAGACATCTTAAGTATTTATATATTCAATACGTGCTGGATACTTACACAAAGCATGAAACCAATATACCCCGATCTCCACAATGGGACAAAACCGACACTCCTGAAATCCAATCTCATGAGGCTAGTGCTGGAGCCCAGCTCCTACGTGTTCATGACCACGGCGCCCATTGCTCACCAGGCGTGTAATTCAGGGCCCGATAAAGGTTGAGACACAGCGACTCCGAACCATATTCTTTAAGGAAAATATTTTAAATTATAGGGGATCCATGTAACGATTGAAGGCATGTTCCTTGATAAAAGGAATTAAAAGGACACACGGATTCTTGGGTTTAGAGGCGCAGGGTTCGAGGTGAGCAGTTGTGGCTTGGGTTTGCGGGTTTCGGACGGTTGGTGTTTGGGTTTCGGGTTTCGGCGCACGCAGCCTTGAATCCCCAGATGTACCACCATAGGGCTGCATTGAAAACTCAAGCATGCCTACGTCGGGATTGATGTTCTTTTTTCCACGCCTATTACACTACAGGGGCCTTGGCATGATAGGACCCCGTGCCACGGTTTTCGTTATGCCACGAACCGGAAGAAGAAGCCCTTTACTTTCAGGCATATCCGTTGGCAAAAGGGGGACATGAGCCGACACCACCGCCAGGAAAATAACCAGAATAAACTGCGCAACTTAGCCACAGTCTCCTTAATGCTTTGAACTAAGTCGACGAAGGTTGCACAGCTGACCTGAAGCCTGACTAGTGACTAGATGTAGATGACCGGCGACCAAGGTGGTAGAACATCTGATGGGCTACTTGCCCATCGAAGTCGTGACGGTGACGCAGGAGAAAGTATCTGGGTCAGCAAATTCCAATGAAAGTTTTACGGCTCAGGGTCCAGAAACCCAAGATCATAAAACGTTGCTGTTGACGTTCGTGTTGCTGATGATTCCCAAACCCACCAGAGGTGGTTGTGGTTGTTGTTGCGGCCGTCATGCTTGAGCAGGGTCTTAACTACTTGTCAGTTCCTTGTCCCTGTTGTGCTTCTACCTCTGCAAGGAGGATCGCTACTGCTGCTGCAATTTTCTGACTACTGCTGCTGCTCCTTTGGCTCCTGATTCTTCCCGGCCATAACTCCAGACCGCAAGCCTTAGCCCCAGTGCGACATGGAGGCCGGTCGCCTCGGAATTACCCTAACGCCCAATAACCTACCTTTTGTAAGGACAAACATGTATATATATAATAAAACGAAACCATAATGATAAGGAGCCTTAAAAGGATACGTTTATCACAGCTAAGGTAGGGCTCACTTAAACTATCATAACCGTTTTTTTGGTGCGATCTGGCTCGAAACCCTAGTTTAGAAGTTATAGAGACCCCGCAAAAGGTACTTTTTGTTATTTCAAGGTAGGGCGTAGATTTTGGGGCAGAAGCTCTTTGGCTTCGGGATTATTCCTTCAGGGTTTGGGGATGAGGGATTAAGGCTTGCATCTCTACATTTTGTCGCGGACGCGGGTTTGAGGTTTGGTCTAGGGTTCAAGGTTTAGAGTTTAGGGGTTCCGCAGCCGATCCCAATGGAGCCCCAAAGTATCATAATGTCCAACAGCCATCGCGAATTCAAAACCCTAGACTCCCCAAGCCCGCAACTTTCAGCAAATAATAAACACTAAATGCTCAATCCCTCAGCCATCTGCTTCTGACCGCAAATCCCGCAGCCCCCAAGCCCTAAGCATTAAATTTAATACCCAATATCCGACACCCTATGCGCCCCATACCACCTATATAAATCCCTGAACCCTAAACCTGAGTATGAGTGTACTCGCATTATTAAGATTACGCCTGCTATTGTTACTATTTGTGCTTCTAGTATCGTTTTCATGGTCTCAGTACTTCTGAGGTCTAAAACCCGAGACCCTAAACCCTAAGACCCTCAACCCTAAACTTTTTCCTAAACCCTAAAAACCTCTGCTTCTCAGGTCTGCATGCCAGCCTTTAGCCCCCTCCGGTACAACACGCTGAAGAACGGCGGCTTGACAACTTTGAGGCGTTTACCAGCAGCCCCCAAGTAGCCTTTAAGAGAGCTTTTGTGGTCCTTAATTGTGGGTATTTAGGGTAGTTCTCTAAACTAGGGTCCCTTTTTAGGTCCCCAATATAGTACGGCACCCTCAAAGCCTTCAGAATTTAGGATTTAGGGGCTTTGGGGTTTTTAGGGCTTTTAGGGCTTTTAGGGCTTTTAGGGTTTTTAGGGTTTTTAGGGCTTTTAGGGTTTAGGGGTTTTGGGGTTATGCAAGCAGTCAGCAGACAATCCGAGCGAGAGCGACGCCTGGATCCTAGGTTTAGGGGTTTGGGTGTTTAGGGGTTTAGGTGTTGAGGGTTCAGGGGTTTAGCTGTTCAGGGATTCGGGGTTTAGGGAATTTGGGGGTTTAGGCGTTGAGGGCTTAGGGGTTTTAGGTCTTGAGGGTTGAGGGCGTTTAGGCGTTGAGGGTTTAGGTGTTTTAGATGGTTTGAGGTGTTGAGGTGTTAGGGGTTTAGGTGTTGAGGGTTCCGGGGTTTAGGGGTTAAGGCGTTGAGGGTTTAAGGGGTTTAGGGTTTGGCTACGGGACAGCTGGAGGGTTGTGGCCTGAGGGGTTCATCGGGTTTATCGACCCAGAGATCCCAATACCCCGTGAAATTAAGGAACATACCTTAAGCTACAGGGGCCTAAATGTTATGATGTATACCCCTGAATTTAAGGAATATACCTTAAGCTATAGGGGCCTAAATGTTATGATGTAAGGTAGGTATATCCCTGAATTTAAGGAATATACCTGAAGCTATAGGGGCCTACATGTTATGATTTAAGGTATATTCCTGAATTAAAGGAGTATATACCTTAAGCTATAGGGGCCTACATGTTATGATTTAAGGTATATATTCCTTAACTAAGGGGTAT
>CAJNJA010009457.1:0-10500 GCA_905231915.1 Symbiodinium necroappetens | reverse complement strand
GGGCTATAAATAAGGTAACTATAGCTATATTTCATTATAACTCCAATTAATAAGGTACTTAAAACTTATAACCTTACTTACTAAGTCCCATGATCCTCCAAGCATCCAGACGTCGATGCTAAGGACCACCTCCACAACAATGACCTGGACCACCACCGGATTGTATCCACCCGCGCCGTATAACTGCATCAGCCACCCGGCAGGGTGTGCGGAATAGCGAGTGCTTCTTGTGCAAGGCCTGGGACAGGACTTCAGGAAAGGCTTCGTCCAGTGTCTTCGGTTAAGTAGAGGCTTTGCAGGGCTGCAGCTACTCTTCGTGAGCTAGTTTCACGAAGCAAGGTGTAGTACCCTAAACCCTAAACCCTAAACACCTAAACCCTAACCCCTTAAACCCTAAACCCTAAACCCTAAACCCCTATACCCTAAACCCTAAACCCTAAACCCCGAAACCCTAAGCCCTATTTGACAGCTCGAGAAGAGAGGGGAGAGGCCACTGGCCAGCCGAGGCGACACGTCAAGTCTTCAGAAGGTCTCGGTAGGTCCTGTCGTATCCAGGGTTTAGGGTTTGGGGTTTAGGGTTTACATTTGGGTTATAGAAAGGGTAACTATGGTTTTGACTAGTTACGTTGTAAGTCCAACTAAGGTACTTCTAAGCCCTAAACCCATGATCCTCAGACCTTCATTGCTTGCTGAGGTAACTCTTTCTTGGGACCCGTGAAGCATGCTCACAAGATGCTTGGTGTCGCAAGTTACCATTATACCATCAGTTTCCCAGTATTCTGATGATTCATATTATGATTATCATTTTTATTATTGTGATTATTATTGTTATTCTTCTTCTTATTATGATTATTAATACGATTTGTAAATACTATACGAGTATTGGGGCTATTCTTATCTTGTTACTACTATGAGTACTACTATTGTTGGTGTCGCAACGGCCGTTTAGGGTCTAGGGGCTTGGGGCTTACGATTTAGGGTCCGCTCACCGCCTTCGCTGCATCAAACTTCGTTTTCGTCCAAGTCAAGGCACAGGAAAGTCACAACGATTGCGGTTTGGATCAGATGGTGAAGGTTTAGGGTCTACGACTCACCAGTGGAGGCCGTCACCCCGGAAAGGGCTCAGAGTGAGCAGCCCAGCTCAACATGTCATCACCTCAGACACACCCGGACACTGAAGAAGTTTGCTCTTCCCCGAAGAAACCGAACCATGCTTTGCCATCTGAAGGAAGCCGAAAAGGATCCCTGGAAGGAACCCCTTTAAAATCCCTTAAGGTAGCCCTTCTTGGTCTTATATGGAGTTTTGCATTTAAGACCCCTGCGACATCAGACTTTTGCAACTCCAAAACTGCTGCCTTCCGAGCTAGAGCTTCCAAGATGCCTCAAGGAAGGGGATTGCTCTGGATGACACCACCTTCTCATTGTGCCCGCAGCTGCTCACGATGAATTGGCCGAATACTCAGGCGGAGTTGAGCTGGGTGTCTTAAGCCTTTGGGGGGGGGGGGGGTCGGCCTTCTTTCCAACAATCTCCCCTATTGTATCACTACGGCTGATGATATAAATCCGGCATTACCCATAATAAGGAATATACCATACTCCCTGTAGTTTAGGGTCCGCAAAGTAATGCAGAATTTATATCATCAACAGCATTGCTATAATGTACAGAGTGTGGCAGTGGGGGCCCTTATATCAATGCCTCTGCTCTATAGATGCATATATTCACACGCGAGGCAGGAGTGCAAGTTGCGAAAAGCGCTGGACAAATGATTAGAGTAGTGTTCCTGAAGATAACAGATGTGATCTTGAATGCCAACCTTACCCTCGCTTTGCGTAGGCGTAGGCTACATGAATGAGGGTTGTTGTCCATCGTCGCCCCTCTTGCTACAAGCATCTATTGTCACCCTTCCTTTTTGAAGGGGGGCCCTGCATGAGGGTTTCCCTAAACCCTGAACCAAAAACCCTGAGAGGACAACCTCACTTCTTTGCGTCTCTTCAAAGCATGGGACGCATCCTGGGACGCCGAGCTCCGTCCTTTGGCTGACCAGGGCCCTTCCTAAAAGGCAACACTTCTTAACCCTACTTAGGGCTCTTTTAAAAGGGACCTTATTATTGAGAGGGTGCATATCCCCAAGGGTACCCCTGAACCCTAAACCCTAAACTCTAAAGCCTCAAACCTAAACGCTAATCCCAAAACCCTAAAACCTAAACCCTAAACCCTAAAGCCTAAAACCTAAACCCTAAGGCCCTAAACCGTGTTCCTGGGCCATCATGAAAAGGGTTTTGGGTGTGGGGCTCTAGGGCTTCTCTAGGGTTCTCTAGGGTTTGGGGCTCACAGGGTTACAGTCCCTACCTAGACCCTTAAGAACCTCCCTTTCTAGGGTTCCTCCTTATGATTTCTTTATATAAGTCCTTAAAAGGGTAGGTTATTTGGGGTTAAGGTGAACCCTAAACAGTACATCCTAAACCCTTAAACCCAAAACTCTGAACCCCAACTACCTAAGCCCTGAAACCCAAAACTCCAAACCCCAAATACCTAAGCCCCTTTTTGGTTTTTGGGCCCTTTCAACTCTAAAAGCCCCAAATCTTTCGTGTCGAGTCTTGGGTTCGGGGTTAAAGGTTTTAGGGTCTAGAGTTTTAGGGTTGTGGGTCTTTAGAGTGTTAGAGTTTAGGGTTTTCGGATTTAGGCTTTAGGATTGAGGGCTCAGCTCGCACAAACCCTAAACCCTAAACACTTAGGGTCTAGGGTTTTGGGGTTTAGAGCCCTAAACCCTAATCCCTTCTTGGCTCCATGCCCAGCAGCCAAGCAACGCAAGGCCAATCGGCCTGGATAGAGCTGCGGAAGTTCGTGCGACGCTGCCTGGATCGCTTGGGTTCCGTCGTTCTTGTTTGCACCCTAAAGCCCCAAACCCTAGAACCTAAAACCCTAAAGCCCAAAAACCTAAAACCCTAAACGCGAACCCTAAAACCTAAAACCCTAAACCCCAAAACCCTAAACCCTAAAACCCTAAAGCCCTAAACCCCTAAGCCCTAAACCCCTAAACCCCAAAAAAACTGAACCCTTAACTCTAAACCCGTAAACCCTAAACCCCTAAAGCCCTGAACCCTAAAGCTCCGGGCAGTTTGGAGTGTGGAAATACTTTGGAGGCCTGAAAAGAGTATGGGCTCCTACGCTTAGACTATGGATGGGTTTAGGGCTTAGGGTTTAGAGTTTAGACTACGGTTGATGATATAAATCCTGCGTTACCTTAAGGACCCTGAGTTGTGGGAATTGTGGTATATTGATTATGGGTACTGCAGGATTTCTATCATCAACTGTAGGGATGGGTTTTGGGTTCAGGGTTTCGGGTTTAGGCTGGGGATGGGAAACCCCAAAGGAAATCTTTACGGTGCATGTGGCAGAGAGTTGGTTCATCCCTTGGTCCCGTCAGAAAGCCTAAGGACTGAGATCATCACCCTAAGCCCAGCCCTCAGGCCTAAACCCTAACTGTTAAATCCGACACCGTTTTGCTGGCTTTACTGCACCATTTCGAACTGTTAGCTTCGGTTGTGCAGTGCCTAGACCGACTCCTTTTCACTTAGTCTATTCTCCGTTTCCTTTCATCCTTACAGCAAAATGTACCGCAAAGCCTTATGCTAACTATGCAGGCCCCTCAATTAGGTCAGGGGCATCGGGCGGCCTGAGATCTGCGCGTTCTTCACTAGGCCCCATGCGAAAAGTTGCAACAAGGTCAGAACGTCAAGGTGCTGTACGGCACACTGATGCTCCGCTTGCATTTAGCTGCTCTTCAGTGCGGCCAGCGATCCGCCTTGCTGTTTGCAATCACGAGGGTTTAGGGTTTAGGGTTTAGGGCAGTCGTTTCAAGCAAACCTAAGTGGATGCCCCAACCCACACTCGAAGTTCCTTCACGAACCCACCACATGCAGCCTCTTGATTGCATGTCTTCCAACTAGGGCGGCTGCCGTCGTGCCCGATTGTTTTCGAGCTTCTCCGTAAACCCTAAACTGCGAAACCCTAAACCCTGGACGGTCCGCAGACCCTCCGTTCTCCTTCGCAGTGATGTGACACACTGCCCGAGGATTTCGTGCAACGAAACCGCCGACGATATGGATTGGCTCTATGTCAAGGAGCTGATGATGTTCATAGGTGCGGGGTGTGTCCTTGTAACCACTCTGTGGCCTTGCCTTGGGCCCTTAAACCCCGAACCATAAACCCTAAACCCTGAGCCTTAAACCCCAAACCCTGAACCCAGAGCCCTAAACCCTGAACCCTGAACCGTTTTCAACCTGCTTCGGGATGCATGTCTTGGCTCTAGCCGCGAGCCGCCCAAGTCGGGAGCAGAGTTCTACAGAACCCTAGTAAGGTACCAACGTAATTCGTGAAGGTAGTTCCTTAAGGTTCCTTGCTTTGATAAGCTGTTCGTATAGCCCATCATATTGTCCCATATTGTGCCCCGATATTGGGGAGAGAGAGAGAGAGAGATTGAGAAAAAAATAAAGAGGCTCCTTCAAGGGTCGGCTTGGCATTTAACGAAGATCTGAAGATCCGACGGTAAACCACCCAAAGTACCTAGACCTATGCTAAACCCTAGAACAAATAAGTCTTAATGAGTAGAGTAGGGCTTTTGGGGTAAAACCTACGTCGTCCTTCGGACGTAGGTAGAGAGCACGTGATGGCTCTGGCGATCGGGAATGAGGTGGAGCTCCTCCACACTCAGATTCTCGACAGGGAAAGTTTGTAACAGGGTTTGGGGCTTCGGGTTTAGGGCTTAGGTCTTGAGTCTGAGGGCTCAGGGCCTAAGGTTTAGGGTTTAGGCTTTATCCGTTGGTGTTTGGGGTTGAGGGTTTCGAGGCAGCTTAGTCCTGCTCTGCATGCGCATGGACATACACACCTGCAGGCTCGGAGCCTCAGAGACTATTTCTTCTATCCTCATCCTTGAAGACATGGCGTGGTTCGAAAGTTTCCTGTTGGTAGTGCCTTTTTGCAGTTGTAGGGTGTGACGTTTGTTTCGGAGCAGGAAGAAGCTTGTCACTGCTGCGGCGGAACGGCTCTGCAACAACAGCCACAACAACAACAACAACAGCAACTACTAGTAGTAGTAGTAGTAGTAGTAGTACTACTACTACTACTACTACTACTACTACACAACTACTACGACTACCACTACGTCTGCTACTCCTGCTCGTCCTCCGCTCTCCGACTCTTTCGCCTGCTCCTCTCCTCCTACTGCTGCTGGTAGTGTTGTCAGTTTTTCCGTTCATTCGTGCCCAACATTAGTGGTGCAATGGGAGACAGGATTCAGCAGCTAGAGCATGGGGGTTGTTTGGAAGCAACGCAGACTCCACACTTCTTAGTCGTCTGGCACGGCACTCAGCCGATTGCCCGTCTTCCTCATAAGCAGGCGGCATTGGCCACCATAGTCGTGAGCCTTGGAAATCTGCGGAACGAGATTGCCTGCAAGCTTCGAAGGCCCCATGCATCCAATATCATTGACCTTCTGCAACAGACATCGGCTCCTTCGAGCGCTGCTTTCACTGAATGTTTGCAACTGAGGAAAAACATCAGCGACAAGTGTGTCAACGACATCTTCGAGGGGGGGTTTCTTGCCCTCAACCGAACCCCAGGACCTCAACCCCTAAATCCTAAACCAAACTCCCTAAACCCAAAGCCCTACGCGTCGTCCCACTGGCTGAACGTGGAACCGTAAGCCCTATAAATATAGAACCCCAAAACCCTAAATCCTACACTCTAAAGCCTCAAAACCCCAAACCGCAAATCAAATCCCCCTACAGAATCCTTAATTATGAGAAACCCTGCCCGGAACTCGAAACCCTTAAGCCCAATAAAACAAAAGTTGAAAAAGAAACCTAAAAGCGCACCAGCACCGCCCGCCCCTTAAGGTATTTCGACATCAAGCCCTCAAACCTGAAACCCCCAAGCCTGCCCTGCAGACCCCTAAATCCAATCCCCTAAACCCTAACTTGCACCAAGTCAGCCCGTGAGCTGTGCTACTACACCAAAGTGCTACCCTAAAGTCCCTAAAGCCTAAGCCCCAAACCCTAAATCGCACCAAGACAGGCCCTGAGCTGAGGTATTTCTGCACCAAAGTGATACCCTAAACCCAAAACCCCTAAACCCTAAGCGTGTTTGGTTGACTTTTTTCTGAGGTATTTCTACACCAAAGTGATGCATCGGGCCAACGACTTGGCAGCAGCCTGGCTGTTGTCTTTTAGGGTCGTGGCGTTTTTAAGGACTGGGGCTTTGGGTTTAGGGTTTAGGTGGCTTAGGGTTTAGATACGGGTTTATAAGGGGTCCGGGCCGGTAGGGGTTTATAGGGGTAAGGGTCATAAGTTATAGGGTTCAGGGATGTGGGGCTTAGAATGGTTCGTTAGGCCCAGTTAAAGGATTTGGTCTAGGGTTTTGGGTTTGAGGGTGCAGGGATTTGGGTCCGTTGAGAGGCAGCTCCAAGCCAAACGCTATCCCCATCTACCCTAAGCCCTAAACCCTGATCCCAAAGCCCTAAACCCTAAACTTTAAACCCTGAATCCCTAAGCCCTTAAGCCCTAAACCACTAAACGCCTATCCTTTCATAGGTTCCATTATCAAATTGCGCGTATCCAACCGAGGCGATGCCCGGGTTCTCGGATGTCAAGCTGACCACCGTGATGGGCGGCTTCATCCTAGGCCCGGGTTTGGGGTTTAGGGTTTAGGATTTTGGATTTTAAGATTTTAGGGTTTAGGGGTTTAGGGTTTAGGGTTTTAGGGTTTGGGGTTTTAGGGTTTGGGGTTTTAGGGTTTTAGGTTTTAGGGTTTAGGGTTTGGGGTTTTAGGGTTTACGGAGTACTTCATCTTAGGCCCGGATCGGGAGTCAGCTCTGTCTTCATCTCTTTCATTCTCCCTTTTGAGGGTTTTGGATCTCGGGTTTGGGATTCACGGCTGTACAGGTTTACGGTTTAGGGGTTTAGGGGTTCAGGGCTTACTTGTTTGCTTTCATGCCAGCGAGTTTCTTCCCTGCATGGGTCAAGTCTTATCTGGTTCTAAGCTGCCGAGTACACTGCCGAAAGTCGCACTAAAGCCTAATCCTTATACTAATCCCGAAACCCTGAGCCCTCAACCCTACCCGAAACGCGACCTCAAACCTAAACCCTAATCCCTACACCCCGAAACCCTAAGCCCTACGCCCTCCGACCACCTTCGCTACTGGAGGAGGAGAGCCCTTCGTCAACACGAGGCGCGACACTGGAAAGTCGTCAATCCAGGGGCTTCCAGCCTCTCTAGGTTGCCTTCTTTTCGTTTGGGGTTCAGTGTTCAGGGTTGCTTAGGAGGGTTTAAGGCCGAGGGTTTAAGGCCGAGGGTTTAAGGCCGAGGGTTTAGGGGGCTTAGGGCTTCTTGACTTAATACGTTTTTTTTTTCTGAGCTGTTTAGAGGTTGAACCTCTTCAGGTCTTCATGTTTGTTGCTTCGTCGAGGTTAAGGCGGCTAAGGTTGAAAGGCTGTCGTGTCCACGTCTCAGGCTTCAGGCTGTGTTGTGTTTGGGTTTAAACCCTACACCTAAACCCTAAACCCCAAAAGCCCTACCTTACAGCCCAAACTCTTCGGCTGTTGAGGCTCGGGGCTTGGGGCTTAAGTTGAGGGCGATTTGGGGACCCCGACCGGCTTTTGCCTGACCTGGTGCGCCCAATGTATGGTCCAGGGTTTAGGGTTATAAAGGGTTGTAGGTTTTGATGTATGGTTTAAAGGGTTATTGGACTATAGGGTTTAAGGTTGCAGGGTTTAGGGCCTGTATGTACTGCAACTCCGAATCGGCTACTCAAACGTCGGTGTCACAATCGGTTTATTTCTACTTCCCACGAGGACAGTTTCAGGACAGGAGTTGAATCAAGGAAGGGAGATGCTGCTAACGGTAGCTGAAGGGAGCAAAGGCCGTGAAATGCAGGGTCGGAAGAAATACAGGGTCGGAAGAAGAAATGAGCAATAAAATCGTTCGTACACACAAACCCGAAGCCTTGTCCAAACTTGACAACCCGCATGTAAAGCCCCATGCAGCACCAACTGGCGCTGAGGGAAGCGCGTGTCCTCGATTTCTTCACAAAGATCAATGCCGACTTCGGCCGTCGATGGGCCTGGTCTTTCAACACGCGTCCCGGCCGAAGGGGTTCTATAAGGATACTGTAAGGCTACCCATAGCGGATCTATAAGGACACTATGACGGTATTAGAAGGGTTCTGAAAAGTTTGTACGGACAGTCCAGGCAGATGCAATAGGCTGCTGAGAGCAGGGAGCGATCAATTCATGGTGCATGGGCGTTGGGTTTGGAGCCCAAAGCAAGTGGTGTAGCTGTTCATATCATATCCCTTTCAGGTTCATGCGAACAGAGACAAAAAGGCAGTGAGCCCTACATCCTGATGCCCTATCTAGTACCCTTTTGCACGGAACCCTGCAACCCGGAATGCCCAACACCATGAACCTTAAGCCACTAAACGAAACCTCATCCCTAAACCCTAAACCCCGAGCCCCCAAGCCTAAACCCTTGGTTGTTGATGCAGGTATCCGTACTTCGACCCGCACATCTTCATGGATCCGGCCCGTTCAGGGATGGTGAAAGGGGTCTGGCCTGAGGTTGGTTGAGTTAATATCGGGGTCTTAATATTTAGAGTAGGGTTTGGGGTATGTATTGTTATACTATAGTTGTAATAAGGAACACCAAAATAGTCTCGGTAATTATCGCGGCACTTGTATTGTCCTTCTGTCGTTGCGTTTCGGGGTTAGGCCATTCTCGTTTCTACTGGTATGTTTGGGCTTAGGTGAGCTTGGCACTTCAACTGTCTGAGTCTGATCTGAGATACACAGAGAGCCCAATACCCTGTGATGACGGAGCACAGCTGAAATCATCATGGGGGTTTAGGGTTGAAGGGGCTTCCCTAAACCCTAAACCCTAAACCCTGTAGCCCCTTATAACTTCAGGGATGTGCCTTTGTTTCAGCTCTGGGGCTTTCAGGGTACGAGGCAACTGTACAGCTGTAGCGACCTCTTGCGCAGCTTATCACGTGTGAGCTGCCATCCAGTGAAGTGAAGCCCGATTCTTTGCTAGCATGGCTAGGGCAGGTTTAGGGCTTAGGGTTTAGGGTTGCGCAGATGAGAAAGACTGAAGCGCTCATATATCAGGATCTTTGGTCCCGACACGAATTGTGGGCTTGCTTCCTGCACATTGCCAAGACAAGCTAGGATAGCATAGAGGTCTGAAGACTCCCAGGGATACGGTTGATGATATCAATCCTGCATGACCCATAATAAGGAGTATACCATAATTCCCATAGTTTAGGGTCCTTAAGGTCATGCAGGATTCGTAGCATCAACCGTAGATCCCCGTCTAGTAGTACTCAAAATATCTTCCCCCGAAGCCCATTCTGATTATTTCGACCCCAAATTGCAACCAGAACCCTAGACTCGAAACCCTAGGCCCTAAACCGACACTCTAAAGCCCTAAAGCCCCTAAACCTTATAAACCCTCTGTTGCCACTTCGAAGTCCCAGCCGAGACCTCAAAAGTCGTGTCGCTGCCAGGGTCCCTTCCACACCTGCAGCCACGCGATGATGGCAGCCATCAATTTTGCCGCCAGCAGCTGGATGCAGAGACTTCAGGGGGCCCAGAACGTGCCTGAACCACGGAACATACGATGATTGCCCCTTAATCGAGGAGTCTACCTCAATTTTTGTCGGGGCCATCTAAGGTATAATATAGAAGCCTAAGTAATTACCAATAGTATTTTGGGGGTTCCTTATTGGGATTCTAGTATAGTATGCCCCAAAACCCTATTCTAATTGCTAAGGCACCTAAACCCTAACAAATAGTAGCCCTTATAGAACCCTTTAAGGAACCCTTTTAAGGAACCATTGAACTACCAGAGCCTACTTCTTTGTAGGCTTTAATTACTGAATGCCGAACTTGAGGGGTCTTGGGCTCGCCTAAACTTCCCCGGGCCCCTTCAACCGCAAGAGGCTGAGTGTCGTAAGGTTGTTAATGCTACCTCAAAGGCTTTAGGGTTTCGGTTTGCCAAACCTGTAGTGGAATGTGAAGCTCAAGACGCCTGTCATTCACTGCGTGTTGAGGGCCAGTCCTCACAGCCCGATCGCAGCGGCTCAGATCCATGCCAGTAGGCCTGCGTACATGTCTCGTTTTTGGTAAGGAACTGTGAAACACAGTCAAAGTTCCCCTCGTTGGACAATTTCAGGTTTCGTTGGCATCGGCACGATCCCAAAGAACCTTAAACCCCAAGCTCTAAACCCCTAAATCCCCAACCCCAAATGCCACCACAAGAGCCATCAGCGTACAAACAAAACCCCACGGCGAGGCAGCATGCTGCCCACCCAGCTGCGGGTGCTCAGGAGAGCCAGTTCCCGGATGCCATGTGTTTACATATATATATATACACATATCTGTATATACATATATATGTATATATGCAATATTTGCATTTGTACATGTACAAACATATATATATAT